>JAHZNA010000805.1:0-14754 GCA_027743935.1 Sinodicranocentrus sp. ZH6 | reverse complement strand
CAGATGGAATGATGGGGCTCCCAGAAACAAACCATTTAATTTAGATATGGAATCAATTGGGACAGTATTCATAATTGGATTTTCATGGTATGCGAATTTCCATTAAAATGTCGTTTCTGCATTATATTATGGTAGAGTTTATAAAATTTTAATCCATGAAATTTTTTAAAATTGTTAGAACTACGTATAAAACATACATTATACTATGGTTTACCGCTAAAGAAAAAGTCATGAACTTTTGTCATTTTTAAAAAAATACTTAATAATAGGTTAAAACTTCAAAATTTAAATGTATCGACCCGTGAAAGATTGAATAATACTATAAACATAGATTGTTGAACGTCTCAAAACACTTGATTTATGGGTGGAAGAATGGACTTAAGCATATTAATTACGAAAAGGCATCTGCTCGACGCGCTGGAACGAAATATATATAGGTGGTTATGGTATAGTTTTTAATTGTATAACCTTTAAAACCTTTAAGTATTGTCTTTTAGTCATTTATAAATATACTCATACACATAAATATGCATATCTCAATCAAAATATTTACCTTCCTAAGTACAAACGCTGTTATATATCAAAGTGCAAAGTACCCCAATTTTTTTGTTATAAAAGGTCACTTTTACAATTAGTCACTTTCTCTGTACGTACTCTTGTACATACTTACAATTAGCTGTCTATATTAGTAATTGGTATCACTACTACTAACCCTACATGGAGAACATTAATATATCCTTTTCTTAATTGAGTTTGAGTCAAATGATTCACATAGTACTAAAAGAAGAATACTGAAGCTGCATCATCAATGAGATTATAAGAGATTTCATAAGTAAAATTGTCGACCGGTACTAAATAAACTTACATCAGAATGGGTCTGATATTTTGAATGTTTTAACAATAATTAATTACTACTGGTGACTGGACGGAAAGGGTCAGTTCTTATCTTAGGGGTGTCTGTAGACAGAGATTCGGCAACGTTTCTTGCTTATAAAACTATTTTGTTACACGTTTTCATCCCAGTAAAATAAAGTATTTTCTGTGCAAGCTTCGGGGAGATATTCATGGCGAGGGTTTTGTTTCTCAGTAATAATTTTATAGACCGAGTAGACGACAAGGAAAACGTAAATCTACAGTAAATATGGAAATCAAATTAACACCCTTGTTCCTGGTTAAATGCCTTCAAATTCATAATGCATAGGAAAAAGTAAACTTACATTATACGACATCCAGAACCATAAAATAATCATCGCAAAAATGTTTTCCAGCTGTAAAATGGAAAACACAAGCACAGAATTATGGTTTATAGTTTATTACTAATGTGCTCAAGTATTGGAGAAATCACACTTTCATTCTGCCTTACGTAAATGTAATAGTCGAACAACCAATGGAATCCTAGAAACAATTTGTAAATTATGATGCAACACATGCAAATCATCCAAGGCAGCATAAATCCTCTGATCTCAACATCAACCCCTCTTATAAGCATTCCAAGACGCTGCGATGAAAAACAGGAAGAACAGGATGGCAATACTACCCCAAATGTAAATTGCTAAAGGTAATTTGACAAATTCATACACATTTAGAGATTGTATACACTTTACAAAATATCATTATGTATCATACTTTACAATCAATTTATTAAACATACAAAGACGAATATCCGCTTCAAAGTAAGGGGAATAAAATTGGCTCGATTCCCTCTCCCGTAAATACATAAACTGTGTACGTAATAAAAATGGCTGAAGCCGCCTAAAAATCCAGAGCATGTATTTATTAGCGGTGACAACCCATAAAACTTTGCCTATTATTGAAAATATTATCGACTAAAAAACTATATGACATTACCGCTGTGTACCATGCTATTGGTTTGATAGCGTTGTGCACATTGTCGTAGTACAAGCATGGCGTCCAAAACGATTCAAGCTGCACCATTTTCAAGCCTTCAAATAAGGTACTCTAAGAAAACCAATGTAATATTAAATAATAACGTAAATTAGTAAGGATTTGCATCATTCTAATAATTTTATTTAGCAAGTGTGTTAAAACTATCTAATTCCAAATGCTAGACTCACGTGTATCTCTGCAATTAACCATGTAGTTTTCACATTAATGAAAATAAATTACGCTAATTTTTGTTATTAAACTTTGGCATGTCCGGTATCTATGTCATGGACCGTAATTTTGTTTATGTTGTGCGAATGAACAGACTATCCTATCCCGCTCGCATTGTGTTTTTACTCATTACAATAGTTAGTGGATTACATAACATACAAATGCATGACAGACCAAAGTTTTCATGGAGTGGTTGGTAGCCTGTCATACTAGCACATATCCAGAGTCCAGAGACCATTTTCAGCTCAAACCCAACCCTTCCCCGTCACCTGCCACCGTCGCATATCTACAAAAATGTGCCTCTAAGACATTTATGTTTCTCGATACATCTCCAGTTCATCCAGGCTGCATTTATAACCTCAAGCTGAAGGAAGGTACACGTCCAAAGTGAGTTGCATGCAAGGTTATGAATTATAGGAAGGTATGTAGGCAGTGCAGTGGATTATTAGTAACAGTCATGTTGAAACGATGTTAGAGTAAGTTAATAAGCTGCATAATCTTATGTGTGAACAGGGGGAAACACATAAGCTTTACTATGCAGACCTAACTCAACTCAACACAAATAGACGAAACAAAGAATATAATGTATTTATCAAAAACTTGTATATGTGTATACAAAGGTATTTCATGGATGCTCAAATATTTTTTATGCATGTATGTGTGAAGAATTCCATTTTTCTAAATCTCTACTTACTTATGCACCATATTATTCTCTGCTCTGCTGTGTATGACTTGATAACATGAGCATCAAGTTCAGCAGCTCACAGAAATTCATAGTGATGTACATTCTCATACTCATGTCATGTAGCATGCAATATTCAAGAAGGCAAAGCAAAGGGTTTAATTGAATACGAGAACTGTCTATTTTTCTCTCATTGTCAGCCATAAAAGCCAGAACTGAGTTATAAACATGTATCACCATACCATATCACTAATCCCGTGATAGCATCTTGTCTGTTGTAGTCTGTGTGGTTAGCATGAATGTAATGTAAAGTAATACATTGAAATTTTGTGCCTACAAGAACTAAGACAGTTCATCTACCTGTCGGTTTTCTATGCGGCTACTTCTGCTGCTGATTATTGCTGATCATCATCACCATCATTCCATATTCCTATTTGAATTTTAGCATGCAATAATACCATTTAATAATGTGTTCAAATACATCTGCATTGGAACGAAGAAAAGAACGTACATAAAACTCATTCATAACACATCACACACACCGCATGAAATTATACTCTCATAGTCCCGTCGGTAATTATTATTGGCTTGACTTCAGCAGTAGTCAGGTACCAATATTAGTGTTTGCGTGTGCTATTAGTTTTCGTGCTTGATAAACTAGTGAACGCCTAAAAGTTGAGTATTATTTTTGTTCATTTTCATTATCTCATCAATTATCAGCAATAAAAAGTAATTAACATGATGTACTACTGTGAGCAACATGAGAAAGTCATGGGGAACTAGTAAATTTGTTGATAAAAATTGGAGTTTCATGTCAAAAACTTAGACCCAAACCAACAGATGAAATACAAGAGCTGAGCAGAAAGGCAGTTTTAGGTTTCTCGTTTACCCCTAACATGGTAAATGAGAAATTGCAGGGGAAAAATAAATTTGTTCTGAAAGTTTCACGTCTTGGACATGGAATTGACTTTCTCCACATAGGAAAAAAGAACGGGATCAACGTAGCCGCCAAATCTCAGAGTGTTTCAAACGGAGAAAGTATACATAGTCTTTTACTTCATCAAATCCTCTTCAACTTGTTCATGCATGAAGTTTTTATTGCTGCTTTATAATCAAGTGCCTCAAGTGAAGAGTGGGTAAAGCAAGGAAGTGCATCAAAGATTATGCGTCACTTAAAAGGTGGCGATTCCATTTTAAGAAGGAATATTTATTAAGCATTTTCACCAGCCGGATGCTGCTGTTTGTACTTACCTCGGCATTGCACAGGAAAAGGTGAGAATTTTCTAAGCAAATTTGAGTTCTGTGTAAATACCATTTCTACATTAAACGCTACAAATGATATCGCGCGTTAAGATAAAAGATAAGAGGAAACAGTAAAAGATTATAATGCAGATTTGTTTCGTTGCGGATGATGATGCTTTCAGGACGTGATGGCTTAAATATGCTTCCTTGGATTTCATTCTTCGCTGAGAGGGTTTCTTCAGTGTTGGCACGTACACCATAAAACTTACCAATCGTACATACCATTACTTTCGATTCTTTGTGAAATCATCTAAATCAACCTCAGTTATTAAAAGATCTTTGCGTTGATCTAATCATGGCATGCCTGAAAAACAAATGAAGAACATTTATATTGCAAATTTTCAACTGCAAACCAAAGTTTTGCGGATTTTGTACAGAAGATATAATTGCTGTTTCACCATTTAAAATTTGTACTCATAAAATTCCAATGAAAAACAGAAGAAGAGCAGGAAGTCAATACTCTTCAAAGGACGACAGAGCCAACTTTTGGTCTCTACACAACATCAAACCAAGACTGTCAGATTATTTGTTCATCACAGGACAATAATTTACAGTCACTCTCACTCTCCTATATTTCCTCACTCGCACAACCAGCTATAGTACCTCAAACACAACTATCTTTCTCAATATGGCTGATCAAGGAAGTTTAGAATCTCTCAAGTTGGAGGTGTCACGCCTCGGCCGCGAGCTAGATCAGACGCAAGGCGAAAAAGTTCAAGCTGCCAAATATGGAATGGGGTTGTTGGAAGAAAATTCTAAACTCCAGGAGAGATGCTCCCAACTCGAAGAACTTTATGAGGTGACTAAGAATGAGCTAGACTTAACGAAAACTGCACTATCGAAAACAACGGAGACGCATAAAATCACGGAAATCTCAGGAATACAACACGAAGAAAATTTACTGTCGGAAAGCGCAGCCTTGGAATGCTCACTCAATTCTCAGATTTTGGATTTAGAAGGGGATCTCCGCCTAAGCAAACAAGAGTTAGGTACATTAATATGTATTATATTACTTGCACTCTCTCAGTTTTCGAGTAAATCTCTCTTTCACATCAAAAGTTTAAAAAATAAACTAACCAATACGAAAATTATTATTACAGAACGATTAAAGGCAGAACGTGATCGCATGATATCAGAAACAGGAGAACTGCAAAAAGAGCTAGAACTGATGTCAATCGAAAAAACAGGAATAAAAAGGGAAACGCCAAATGTCACGTAATTATATGCTATAATATAGTAGTTAATAACGCATTTTAAAAAACAGCTGAAAAATATTTACTAATAAATTGTGATAATATTTGCTTAATTAACAATCGTAATAAAATTTGGCTATAGTCTCTGTAATTGGATTGCTTTAAATTGATGTTGTAGCGAAATTCATAATGTTAGCTTGCTAAACTGCATAGGTACACATTTCGTGCATCGATTTCATAAATAAATTTTTGTTGATTGTTAGGTGGTCTACATGAAGATATTGGAAGTGATAGTGAAGGGGAAGACGTACGACTACCTGAAGAAATGGATACAGGTCGGCCACAAGAGAAACAAGTGGATCTATTTAGTGAGATTCATCTCAACCAGATGAAGAAACTTGAAAAACAGTTGGAAGGAGTGGAAGGGGAAAGAAATGCGCTGACTAAAAGCCTAAAAGAGATTCAGGACCAGATGGAAAAGGGAAAAGGCCAAGTTGCTTGTTTGCAGTCGGCAGTGGCCACTATCATGTCACATATTGAAGCTTTGAACAATTTGAAAAATGAAATTAGCAAAAAGGTGGAACAACCTGAGGCAGCTCATCCGGTAATTTTAAAGTTTATACGAAATGAACTTTTAATTTCTTGTCTTTGTATCATTCTCAATATTTTTTGTTCAGGTGAGTGCGACGTATCAAGGTTGGTTTGCAGTATCCTCTAAAGAAATTGATAGGCTGAAGCAGTCTCTGGCTGAGATTGAGAAATCGGAGAATACTTTAATATCTGATGTGGCCAGCGCTCTTCGAGTTGAAATGACAAATTTAAAAGAGAAGGTAGTATTATAGTTAAAGTAATTTCGTTTTTTTCTTGCACAATGCTACTATCTACGAAAGATGCCTGTTTACAAGGAGTATCTTTTCTATACAGATGCTAGTTTATGAGATGAAACTTCAAGAAATGGAGATTGAAATGAGAAGCATGGACGATGCAGCAGCAGACGCTCACCGTACCATCGACACGACGCAAGCCGATCTTAACTTCATTTCAGAAGAGCTGGCAAATCTGTATTACAAAGTGTGCAATGTGCAGGGCTTGACTGCTCAGCGTGTTATGCTTGATCATATGACGGGTAAGTTAAGATTTAGAACCACCAAGCTATATATCTGGACCTGGACATGAAATACTAAGTAAATTAATTTATCCATTGCTTTCTCCTTAGGCAAAGGTGATGGAAAAATTAATTCCCCTGCAAAGTCCATGGGATTTCAAGGAGATAACCACTTGATGGTGCTGATAAGTAGACTTCGGCCTAAGGCACAAAACTTATCCAACAATTGGGAAGGAGATTTGACTATCACCAAACAGGTGGAGACTATCTCAGAACAGGTAAGATAATATTTGGAAAACTCATGAAATATTTTCACTTAGAAATCTGATGTGGTGAAAGTTATTGTATATTATATTATCAACAGGTAAAAATTCTTCGCAGCACAGTTTTGAGCGCGGTTGAAGCCACAACAGTTTCACTGGAATCTCATGGTATGCTTATTTGAATAAGCATTTAAATTATTTTCTTTTTTACATAGCAAGAACGTAAATCTACATAAATTAATATGTCTGTATTCCTGCAGCTGGAGAACGAGGCGATGAAAGCATTGGTACCCCAACCTTGGAAGAGATTCAAAAGCAGCTTACTGAGTATCGAGCTCTTGTAGAGTCTAAAACTGAACAAAATGCTGCACTCCGAAGTGTCCTTAAAGCTAACAAGTTGGCTGCCGAAAGGGCGCTGGCTAACCTGAAAGCAAAATACGATACAGAAAAAACTATCGTTTCGGAAACGATGGTTAAACTACGAAACGAGTTGAGGCTTTTAAAAGAGGACGCAGCAACGTTTTCAAGTAAGTTCAAAAAAAAGTTAAGGTAATAAGAATGTGTCATTGAGATTTGTTTGAATTACCTTATGAATTGCGTCAATTAATTACAGGTTTGCGAGCGATGTTCGCTGCCCGTTGTGAAGAATATTCTACCCAGGTGGATGAGCTGCAGCGTCAACTTAGCGCAGCCGAAGAGGAAAAGAAAACTTTGAACCAGTTGCTGAAGCTAGCTGTTCAACAAAAATTAGAACTAAACCAAAGACTGGAGGCAATAGAGCTGGACCGAGAAATGAAAATTCATTCCAGACGACATCAGCCCAACAGCAACCGCCAAATTGGATCTGGTTCTACTGGTGGGGGAGCACGGACCGGAGGATTTGGTAGTCCTAGGCATAATCGATGATAGCATTTTTCTTGTAATAGTATATAGAACCTTATATATTGGGTTAAATTTATTTCTAGTTTCATATTGTCATTTTAAACGTTTTGTAAAAGCCTTCCATTGATTATTTGGTGTTGGAGACTTTTTGTGCTGTATTTGAGAATGCAGTGTTTGTATTTAATATAGTGTAATTTTCGCATGTAAGTTAGACACAAATGATGCCGCAAAAACCATCCATTTGAAACTACATTTAAGTATACATAATATAGTCGCAGTTGTACACGTTAAACAAAATATTTACTACAAAATAACAACTTGGCGTAGGGCATTTATATAAATAATTTTTCGGGATACTCATCAAGTAGGTTGTAGCATTTTTACATTCTTCCAATAGCAGCAGTAAGACGTTGCGTACTGCGTAATGTAAATTTATTTTCAATTGGTAATTTGTCCAGAAGAAGCATCATTAGCTCATATTCACTCTAAAACAGAAAAAAGTGATTAAGCAAGTCATATATATATATGTCATTAGACCAGGCACAGAGTAGAATAGCTTGTTAACTTGTAACATGACTTATTGTCAGTAAGTCAGACAAATTTCAAATCGGTATTGCTTGTGGAATTTGTTTTAGATGTGTAGAGATTCGGAAAGTGCAAGACGCCATCGCCATAATTGTACTCATGAATAATTGCTGAAAAGCTTAATTACTGCGTGCAAATGTGCTGCTGTGTGCTAAAGTGCTAGAAAATCAAAAAGGTGGTTAAATCATACCGAAATTATAAAAGGCGAGACAAAAAAGTAAAAAGGTGGTTAAATCATACCGAAATTATAAAAGGCAAGACAAAAAAGTGTTGCAAAAACGTAAATTGTGATAGCACCATGTAGTCGTGTAAGGTTAATTAAGCAAATTTGACTAAATTTTGAGGAAGAGGAACATTTGCAAGAAAAGTTCGTTTTTTACGACATGTGCACTAGTTGCGTAATTGTAATCTTACTTATTCACTAAATAGGTTAATTTTTTGTCATTTTCGGTTTGTTCGTTTCGCAACGTTTCTGAATCGAACAACATAAATATATTGTCAAACATCAAAAATTGCATCACGAGATTTGGGACTAGTGACTAATGTGAACCTACTACTGAGCCATAATTAGTGTAGACTTTATGTATCAGACGAATATCGCTGAATGTTTTTGTCGCGGCTGTCAACTGTGTAAAAAGTATCCAGAAATGTAATTGGGCTTCCCAGAAAAATATACCTTTGCAAAACCTCGCTTGTAAAAGAAAATTTGCGGATGGGAAGAAAAGAATACATAAGAATAAAACTACTTCAGAGCAAAATTGTGTTAAATCTTCATACTGTTCATAGTTCATACAGATTCCTAGTTTTATCTTTGATGCATACTTACTTTCATATATGTATATATCATTCATTTAATATCGTTTCAAATCAAATCGTCAATTCATTATGCAAGTTTAATGCGTGCAATTACTGTCTTCTGACTCTGCCTTCTCGTGTTCTCGTCGTTCGTCTATGTATTTTTACTTGTCCTGTATATATTACTTCTACTACAAGGCCCGTTGCGCGCTAATCGCACAACAGATTTTAAAAGAGTCGATTATTCAATTTGGCAACGACACTGGTACATTGACATTTCGAAAAGTGAAATCAGTGAGTTGGGGTTTTAGTCAATTGTCCGACACCCCAAAATCTGTCAGCTGACCAACTAAACTGAACAGTAAGTTTCGGTTTCTAGTTAAACTTTCCTTCTCCGACTCGCAAAATATTCCAACTAATCAAATTAACGGAACAGTTAGATTCAAGTTGATATTTCATTGTATGACTCTCCAAGATCTGTCAACTAAACAACCAATCTGAAAAGTTTGTTTCGATTTTTAGTTTCCGTATTTTGTACTAATTTTCAAATTTTGAAACCCCAAATGACTAATTACGAAAGCAATGTTAAGTTAAGATTACATTCTTCTAAATCAATTAACTTATAAACGAAACAAAATCTAGAGCTTATTGTTGTACTCACCATATCCTCCAACCAACCAACCAACTAAACCGATCCAGGACAGACAGATACACAGACACACACACAGACGCATGCAGTAATATACTTGATTCTTTTTACATACATATCATCATTTTTTCCAAGAAGTGGGGCTAAGAGCAAAAGCAGAAAAATTCTTCTCTCCTTATCTTTTCCACATGTGGAGCGGGATCCTAGTCACAAAGTCACAACTAGATTTCGGGATTTTGTGGATCTAGATCTAGAGGTATGTATTTGTGCACATAACTTTTATGTGCTCTATAATTTTGTTTTGCATAATATTGCACAGTTAATTGTAAATGTTTACAGGAATTCAAACACAGGCAGGATACTTGGATCTATCTATTGACGCTTTCTAAATACTTACATGACGTAAAAAGGTAAATAAATGTAAAACAAGACATTTACAAAAACCTGTTGATCATTAAACCTGTTTATTAAACTCTAAACTGATGACTGACTATTCGTAAAGGTTGATATCAGACGTTTGTCGATAAGATGGCTTCAGAGAAGAAAAAGAATTCGGTGAGCTCTCTGGGCGCCAGCCCAACCAGTGACGAGAAGACTACAGGGGGTCAGTCGACAAGACTTCGTAACGACGTAATTCTTCCCCAGTCTAAAGTCAAAGTTATCATGAAATCATCCCCTGAAATTGACGCAATTGGAATAGATTCTGTCTTTTTAATAACAAAAGCAACGGTACATTTAGCTTATTAACTACACGCGTATTTTAAAAATATCCGTGCATTTTCTGTGTATACATTGCTTCTGCTTCCTCGTAGGAATTATTTATAGATCACCTCTCAACTTCGGCTTTTGCTAACTGTAAAGGAAATAAAAATTTACAGTACAAGAATCTCTCTGAAGTTGTCCATAAACATTCGAACATGGAATTTCTGAGAGGTATATTTACAAAGATATAAAGCATTGATTGATGTTTAATATTTATGCAACTAACTTATGCAATTTGAAAAAAAATGTAATTTTATGCTAAAAAATGATGATCATAATAATGCAACGCTGATACTTTACTAATTTGTCGTTTGCTTGCGTTTAGATATAATTCCCATAAAACTTCCAGCAAGAGTGGCTCTCGCGGAGATGGCGAAGCAGACAGCAATGGAGAACAAAGAATTACTCGAGTAGCCTTACGCAAGTTTTAAATTTTCGTTTTAAATTACATCGGTCTACTGGAGTAGCTTAAATGGCTCTGTATGTATCTGTTTGATAAGTTTTTGTGTAAAACCGTAAGCCCTGTAGTTGTAACTTGTAAGTTTAGATTGAGACATATATGTCGGAACATTATGCGATAATGCAATATAAATATTATTATCTATCATAGCTAGTTTGCAACAATGGAAAAAAATAAGTTGTGAATGACTTCGGAAAAAAATCCAAATTCTTCGGATATCATTGTTACAATGCAACACAATTATAAAACATATAGGATGTTGATGTAACGGGGTATTTTTTATTTATATTAGCTGTGCTGTTGCGCTGATCTCGCTAGTTGTGATTTTTAAAATGTTACTTAAACTATGTGTTGTCTTTTGGTAAATGTCTAATGACAGTTTCAATTGAAATAGGTTACATTATGAAGTAAGTAAGCTCAAAGCAGGTAACATTGTAAACGTTAAGTTTGTGCCGTTTTACCTCTGGAAATAAAAGTTTTAATTATTAAAGTTTCGCCAGTATTAAACAATAATTGTTATAATTAATAAACTCTTGCTTTGTACTTCATTCATATTTATTGTGTAAGTATGTTTATCGAAAGCTCGTCAAACAAAATGAATCCTATTTTCTAAAGTTAAAATTAAATATGAATGTGGCTTTTTAATTTAAAGTTTTGCATCAGTTAAACTGTAGCCGTCAAAAACCATATCACGAGAATCAGAACTCCCGGTTGGATCGGCTTCCGTTAATAGTTTATTAACGTCCATCAATTTTCGGGTCCACCGCTTAGCCGAAACGGTATCCGTTTGAGAAGCACTGCCAGCAGCTTGTTCCAGTAGCAACATACCTTTATAAATGATTGCATTCAAAATTAGTCCGAAAATGAACTCGCGGCCAGTTAATTTACAGTTTATACTATTACACAAGTAAATTTCAAATTTTTAACTGTAAAGTACCTGCCGTTATTTCTCCAATCGCGAACGCAATAATTCTTGCTCGTGCCATAGCTTCAGGAACCTATCAATTAAGATAAAATTAATGTGAAAAGAGCACTTCACCAGTTTAAAATGGTATGAAAGTTAACTTCAGACAAAGACCTCAAATTTTGATGCAATTTCAATTAGTTCCCTCATTTCCTTTAACAAACGATCAGAGTCAGACTTTAATTCAGGTTTTTTGCTGATAACTTCACTGAGACGTCTATTTAGAGCTTCTTGCAAAGCAACAAAAGCTTGTCCCTTGGACTTGGCAACTGCTCTGAGCATGTCGAGGGACAAGACATTAGTCGTTCCTTCCCAAATAGGAGTAACCTACATGCATTACAGAATCGTTAGAATTCCGATTTAGTTAGACGTTTATGATGGTTCATGGACTTCAAGGTAAACCTGATTATTTCGTAGAATTGCGGGAATTCCTGTGTCCTCGATGTATCCCTGACCTCCAAAGCATTCAAGTCCTTCCGATACAACACCCATAGATCGTTTCGCGGTGAATAACTTTGCAATGGGTGTAAGCAATCTGAACAACAAAATGTCCTCTTCTGTTGCTTTGTTCAATTCTTGAAGTCCTAATAAGCTGTTAACAAAAAAATTGGCAATTTGCCACGGGAAGTTGCACACTATAATATTTTTAATGTGTACACTCCTAACATTTGCGTTTCATGACTTGATATTTGTCCTTCGTTCCTTACCGAACTAGTTCCAACAACAATACAATTCCAGCCCTGCATTCCAGCTCCATATCCGATAAAGTGTCCATATGCAACGGATAATCCGCAATTTTTGAACCAAAGCAAGATCTTTTCATGCTATAATCCCTAGCTAATAGGATCACCCTTTATCGTAAAAGATAAATTAAATTATGTAAGATACCAGAAGCTAAAATATAGTACTCTCTTTTTCTTAGATACATTTTACCTTCGCATTGCAGAGATACTCCCAGTGGTGTTGTGCAACCGCGTCATGTTAAGCATGCTCGAAATACAAGCGACACCACGGCCTGGTTCCGATAATAATTCAGCTACCGTTCCGTCTAGTAGAAGTTCGCCTGTTGGTAGACTACGTGTTCCAAGCTTATTCTTTAATTTCATCACATGAATATTATTTAGCGACCCGTCCGATTTCCTAGTTTTCAATATAAACATCGAAAGTCCTAATGTTCCCTGTTGGAACGTTTGAAGGCATGGCATATTACTGGGTACATTTCTCGTGGGTCAAATGAAACTTTCTGTTTCATTAGTTTTGACAAAAATAGAAAACAAATACTTTCATAAAGTAATGAAATGACCTCTTGTGTGTGACCAGCCGAATCCGCAATTCTCGCTAACGTAAGGGAAATATCAGCATCTGTAGCAGATGAAAACCATTTGTATCCATATAGTTTGTAATTTCCATCTGCCTGCTTAACCGCTACAGTTTCAGTGCCGTTTGCTACATCCGATCCACCTTGCACGTGACAAAGAAACATCGATATTGATATTGTGCGATTACATATCATTTCATGAATATTCTTGCAACTGCAAATAATGTTTATTGCATCCATATGAAACCTTTTCTCTCTGTCATCCATTGACCTGAGCTCCAAAATTTCATTGGATCGCGTGAAGTCAGCCTGCTATATATATCTTTATATTGAGGTTTTGCCAGTACCTTAAATTCAAAATATGTATGCTTTGTATATATGCATTCAGATGAGCCATTCCCATTAGTAATCGTAAAGAATACTTTTTTATCCCTTCATTACTATTTACCTCTAAGGTTTTAGCTGCTCCATCAGTCATGGCCAGTGGGCAGCTGTACAATCCGGAGCTAGGGTGGAAAATTAAACACTTTGCAAACTGATATATTCTGCTGTACTCGCCAAACTTTCGTTCATATCCAGAAGAAACAATACCCTCTTCTGCAGATATGTCTTTCATCTTTTTCCAAGCATTACTGGTAACTACCCGGGGAAGGAGAGTTAATATCATTTACAATTAAATGTAAGTAGATATGCATAATCTTAATCTCGGCGTGTCTTAATCTAAATTCATAGGTCATCAGGTGCAGTAGCTTACCAACTTCATCTGTTCTTTTTCCCCAGGAATCGCTTTGCTCCAAATATGGTTGATTCATTTCGCATTGGATTCCAAGAGGGTCGATTTCCTCTTCTATTCTCTGGCCTAACCTCATTAAGTCAGAATGCACGGCCGAGAAAACCTAACGAGAAATTTGCGATATGATCAAATGCATGCGATGTTCCATTTGCTTTTGTAAAGTGAAAGCATGAATGCGGTATAAAATTTGACCGTAAAGCTTTGAAACTGAAGATTGAAAAAGATCATACGTATTCGCTGGTTTTTTATACCTCAGCAGGAAGTAGACGTTGTAAAACACGCTGAAGAAATTTGTCGCCTGCATATGGGTTCCCAAGTTTCGGCTCTGCTTGGAAAAAGCTGCCGATTTGAGAATGACGAAATGCTGAACGCATGTTATCCGATTTCCACCAACAATAGAAAGTTTTTATCTGTGTTTTTCGGATTAGTAAAGGAACTTTCTCTCCCTATAATTAACAGTTGTTTTTCGTACAATACTGCAAAATCACAGCCTTTGATCACAACAATGTCTTATTTAGTTCTAAATTTATAATTATTAGAGAAACTTCTTAGACGAAAAGATTTGAAAAATGAAGTCAAGGCGTGAGAAGTAGCAATGAACCTTAACTTTTCTGTCCTGCTCTTTATGAGCTAATCGGAATCTCATAAAGGAGTTGCGAATGATATGATACGGTGCAATGCAATGACTTCAATCAAAACAAGATTTTTTGTGTGAACACCACAGTGCATGCATGTAAATGTAAGTAGTAACAGTAAGTAAGTAAATTTCTATAGACATAGAATTACTGTTGACTGTACAGTATTACATGCATAATGCATATACATTTACTTTACTTACATCCCTTTACTATAAGTAGGTATATGCATTAAATAGGTTAGCTCTTCC
>JAHZNA010000804.1:0-42426 GCA_027743935.1 Sinodicranocentrus sp. ZH6 | reverse complement strand
AGCATCTCTGGGATGAAGACTTGCACCGCGAAGAGATGAACCAGATAATATTTTGAGGTCCCTAAGAAATTTTAAAATCAATAAAAATTAATGAAAATTTCAGTAAAATTAATGAAATGAGTATAGCCAGATTATCAATACTTTTCCGTTAGAATCTGCATAGCCTCATCTTCCTGCATGAAGTATAATTCAATAGGATCGTGTTCCTCAACAGAACCGAATTTTTTTGCATGCTCGATAACCACTGGGGCAATGGAGTTCTCCACTCCTTCAAATTGATTTTGTCGATTCCAGTCGAGAGCAGATAAAAGTCGTAACACGGCAGATTTTGACGAGCCATTTTTTGGACCACTGAATACCACAAGGTTTTGGGGTAGACCCTTGGGGAAAAAGTTAAACAATTTTTTTTACATTCGAAGTTAGCCGTGTCGTTAATTAAAATATCCACAGGGATTCTGTCGCAGTAAGAAATATTACCTCAACATTTGCGACCCCCATAAATGTAGTAGTGTTAACGGACCATTTTTCTGGAGGCTCTTCTGAGTAAATTTTCACAGCAATCTTACTGTCAGCCTTAAGAGACTGTTTGAGTTGAAGTACATTCCAGATCTAGATTCAATAAAGTTTGAAATCGTTAAATATCCAGTAATGCTACCTCGGTCACTTAATAAGTTATTGTAACTTACCAGCCCAGACGTTGGGAGCTTAGCTTTTAGAATGTTTTCTAAACAAGGGAAATCTTGCGATTGCACTTCTACAACGTCTTGTGGTGCCGGCATTTTAAATTTTGGTTGTGTGGATTTTTAAAATCGGAATTTCTACTTGTGTGGCTTAAGGCTTAAAATGACAAATAAGTGTGAATATAACGTACAGCCGGGCTTGACTGAAGCTTGCAAATGGACTGCAGCCGATTGAAAGAAAGTTCTGAGAATGGTAAGGTGAAATTGCAAAAATGTATTGCATATACGTCAAACATGTTCCTTATACGTATTCTTATGTAATTCCCCATGGGCTTAAATGTATGCATTTTGAGGAACTGAATTACCATTGCGGCCAACTGTTATTTACATTAGCCTATCTATTGCCATTATTGTGGAATGCTTGTTCTTCAAACTTACATAATGTTATACGAGCAGTCTAGATAATAATGTAATGATTTTACGTAAGTATTTCTGGAACCGGTTCCAGTGTTGCCAGGTACAAAGCCCTCCTTCAACGACAAGTATGGTGGGACATCGTACAATCACTTTCTGGGTTTGCAATGTCGACGTGTAATAACCTTGAAACTATTTTACATGCAGAGTAGAGTAGTAAAATGAAATTCGGTTCATTGAAAGGATATTATTGGAATCATATCATAAGGAAAATCTTGTAAAAAAATGTAGTTTCAAGTGGAACAACTTGAAAGTGGAATCACCTGTAATGATGATGCTGGTGATTGCTGAATTGCAATTCGGAATATATATGCACGTTGTTGTATTCACCGCTCATGTCATGAATAAAAATGCATTTAATAGTTCCAGAAAGAACATAGTATAAGTTTTAAGTATTGTATAATTTATGTAAGAAATTTATTATTATTTGAATTCATCAGCATTTGTAAATACTGGCGCAACCACGTCTATATGATCTTTGAGTTCTATAACTTTTAACTCGTCTGGTTGATATCCGAATGGAACTTTGATTTTAATTTGATGGACAGCATTCCAGTTCCTTATTTTCAGCTCGAGAAATCTCTTATTTATACTTCTTTCAACGTCTCTAATCCCTCCTGGGGCGTCAACTCTTATTCGAAGCATTGGTCTTGTTTTAACCATTTCTGCGACAATTCTCGGTCCATCGGATAAAATCTGATAGCCACGGAAATCCCTGGCGTGGACCCACCTTTTCTTTTGCTTTGAAACACTAAACATTAATATTAATTTTAAGACACCCTTAAACTGATTAACAATGATGGCATATTTCACAAAATGTTGT
This sequence comes from Sinodicranocentrus sp. ZH6, assembly GCA_027743935.1. Lineage (NCBI taxonomy): Eukaryota > Metazoa > Arthropoda > Collembola > Entomobryomorpha > Entomobryidae > Sinodicranocentrus > Sinodicranocentrus sp. ZH6. The sequence goes on along the minus strand of JAHZNA010000804.1, from coordinate 40,449 downwards.
GCTTACTTGTTGTACAACCCTTGATTTGGATTTAGCGAATGTATCTGTGGTCTGAGAGTTGTACTACTTGTGGTTGATGTGACACCTTGTTTCTCCATTTCTTCCTTTAGTTTCTGCATCGCTTCAGCTTTCCTTATCGGGAATTCTGCGTCATCGTCATATTCATCGTCTTCACCTGAACCTGATTTAGTAAAAACAAATAGGATATTAAATATTACAAATTGTTCACATAAATGACAACTAAATATTACCAAAGTCCAGAAATTTTACCCATTGGTGCTCCCAATGAAGCTGATACAGCTAAAAGTACGACAAAACTGCAAAATAAGTTCATTTTTAACTGGGAAACGTTCAAACTGGGAAAACTGAACAACAGCTCGCTCTTCGAAAGCTAATTGATGATTAAAGGAAAGTTTGATGTAACGGAAATGAAGGATTGTTCTCACAGCTTATTATTCAACTCAACCTTTCATGCATTTGTATAAAGATATATTTTACCTAATTGTCAAAGTCATTTTTTGCAATTGTGGCTTAATTTCGTCAAATGCATAATAGTTATATCAGATTACAAGCATTAAACGAAACGTATGTATTGCCTGCGATGCACAAATTAAGGAAAGTTGTCAATCTAGTAGTATTTCAAGGAATGCTCTCATATAGCAATGCAATAACCTATATTGACTTTCCAAAGTTTCCGTCTACCGATATGCTATTGACAGACATGTGAAGGAATTCGAAAACTAATCGAACTGGTTTGCAATTTCTACTTGTTGAGTTTGCGGTTACTTAATTGGCTAAAGTAAACAGACAAAATATTTATTATAGTATTTTATCATGTCGCTCACGTAATGTGAGGCATTGTCAGTGTCATGCAAGGGTTATCGTGTTATTATAAAACATGTTATTATTATTGATTACAATCGTTGAGAATATGGTGAGATATTCATTTTATTTGATATAGACCTTAAGATTTCCTTCATACATTACAAAGTTCCTTCAAGTGTAGCATTCAATTAGAATCAAATATGCGTTGCTAAACGGAAATATTATTGTTGGTGATTTTTCTGGAGGTATTAACATCGACTAATGAATGCGGAAGTATACTTTTTTATTAGAATGCTGGATATTTTGTTTCGAATTGAAAGCAACCACAAATAGTGAGTAGATGTACATTTTAAAACTGAAAAAAACGTTCAATGAATGTTGTGAGCTGTGTAGCACTTGAGCTTTTATGAATGTCTCCAAGGAGGTCAAAATTTCTCAAAATATTTATGTTCGAATCTGACTTCGTAATTTGGTAAAATTGCTAAAGAATTTTCCGCACAAACTTATCAAGCTTATATGCATCTACTAATGAATGCTAATTTAGTGCTGCAAAAGTCAAAAGAAAATTGAAAAGTTTTCAAAACCAATAGTATAATTTTGTATCCAAATTTTTATATCTTGTAAAAAAATGCTTCTCGCTCAGCCCATCCTTCGATTCTCTACATCTGACAGTGTGACCATAATAGTTGGTAAGTTTGCTTTGCTCGTTGGTCTTGTACTTACTGTCGTAGGATTGATATCCGCATTGGCGTACTTGATTTGCTATCTTGTCTACCGAGCATGGGATCTACGGAATGAAGAGAATAATGAAGACAACTCAAAATGTGAAGGGGGTGAAGGTGATCTCAAATACGTCCGTGTTCAAAATCAACTTTCAAAAGCTGGGAATCAATCCACCTGTCCGGAAATATTTGAGGAGTGCTTGAATACCAATGAATGGAATAAGTCGCCAAAAGCATGTGCATCCGAGCCAATTCCACCTCGACGGAACAATAACTCCTTCCCTGCCATGCATCTTGGGTAAAGATATAAAACAGATTTTCCTTCAACTTTGACGATTGAATTGTGTGAATATTATTTCCAACAAAAATTTGAATTTTAACTGTTATTTTTGTAGAAATTTCAAGTTAGCCGGAAAGTCCACAAGGGATGTTTTAGAGATAAGTGCATCATAGCCGACTTGACCTTAACGAAAATATGATTTTCGCAGTCATAATGGATTTACCATTTTGTTCTTGTTGTGTACATGCAATATATGTAAAAAAATGAATTCAATTGACCAATATGTATCTTGTAACTGTTGTGTTGATAAAATCCTATTTATTTTTTCAAAAAATACTCTACACACTCTTAACTCCATAGTTAAGCCTTAATTTCAACGTGGTATGCTATGAATACTTTTTTGTAGTCTAACTAGCTTTTGTGAGTTCCTCGACCTCTTCCAGCAGGGCCAACTTTCGAACTTGCTCGTCCAGAGCTGATGCTAGTTCTACCTCTGCCTCTTCCTCCGCTAGAAGCGACAGAGGTATTTCCTCCTAGAGGGATATATGTGGGTTTATTATCTTCCTCGTCTGAGCTATGAGCTGTCTGTGTCTCATCGTATTCTATTTCTACGTCAGTATCTTCTACTTCGCATAATGAGCAAAACTTTCCTCCTAAGATGGCAAAAGAGGATCGTTCGTCGTACAGTTCATCGCTACAAAAAATAATTTTAGAGGAATGAAATTTTCATCGTGAAAGGCATAAATGATAAGATGAGTAGATAAATTGTTACCCGATGCAAGCATAAAGACTTCTCATGAATATCACAGATAAGACCTGAAATGAAATAAGACTGTGTAGGTTACTAATGACATAATATGGAACGCAATGTCATTTGGAAAATATCTTTTCATCGTGACCATAACCTCAAATGCAGCGATTGCACATGCGAAAACTAAAAATATCAGAGCTATAACCATATTAACTCTTTTGTAAATAGGCCCGCAACCGGTGGTAAATTTTGCAGGGCTATTTGCTGGACAAAGTCCACTTATCGTTAGCGTCTAAATTCATGAGAATATTTTATTGGATATTTTTTTAAAGAGAAGATTAATATTTTCGGAAAGTTGCTCAAGGTCTTTAAAGAACCTGGCAGCAACTCAGCGGCAGCTGGGTATTGTTGTAAACAAGCCAATCTTGATGACCATTATACCCACAGCAATCAAACTGAAACGAAATGGAACGTTAGTAAAATAGAGTTTATTGTTAAAGATATAATTTAAATATAGAGTAGATATTGTTGTTTGAGTACCATTTTCTGAATCCCATTCCACACAACCTGAGCTTCACGAGAGAAAAAAACATCTGAGTGATATTGTGACATTCTTATCTGCAAAAATTGGTCCAATAGGCCATTCGTTTTGAGGCTCTCTGTGAACTGGAGCAGACCGCTTAAAATCATTCCTGCTGGTATGAATTGGAGCAATGGAACTCGAAGAAAATACTGCAAGAAAATCTGTAAATTAAATTCTACCCTACAAAATGCTAATGAGTATTTTGAACGTTGTTACATACGCTACGAATGAACTTCAAATTTAGCAACGCATATTTACAATATGGCGCCACAGTTATCGGTTGAACAGCTCCAGTAATGTAAGCCAACTTGCAGAGCATATGCTTGTCGAGAAAATACCGGGTAAATTCCATTGGCGAATATAGCCCCGCCACAGTAAGCAAAAATATGAAGAAAACCAAGCCTGTTCCCTGTATAGAATATAATTTGCAAGATAAGACCAAAAAAAAGTATTTATGAGAATTTTAGTTTTCACAATTTGTACATTTACCCCAATGAGATGAGAACAAATAGAAACGGTTCTAGCCAAACCCTCAACAATCTTAGGATTCACGTTTCCAAACATCATGATATGCTTCAGTTTCACTTCTGAAGCACGACGAGTGAGCATAAATTCATCCCCTGGGTCGGGAAGATACTTTGCATGATTTTTAGAAAAAGGACGACCAATAGATTGGATTAATCCTGTTTGCGATACGGCTGTAGCTGGATGGTATGGTAAATAATTGACTTTCTTCTCGTCAATGTGCATTTTTCTGAAATCTGTTTCAGAGTCAATGGGAATGATGTGATGGTGATGATGACGTGAGTCCACACTTCTTGATTCTTCTTCATTGTCACGTTCAAAAATGTCTGCTGCAAAACTATCAGCAAAAGCATCTTCAGCCCCTGTAGTAGCAACTGAAGTCCTGGAATCTTCCACTGATACTGATGATATAGTGGAAAAAGATGCGTTGGGAGGAGGAGGGGGCATTTTGAAAAATAGCTAAGCTATGAGAAAATTCAAATAACTTTCAAACTAAAAGTCAATTTCAAAGGATTAAATGAATGTTTTATTACGTTGAGAAAAATTATTATTTTGTTATTGAAGCTTTGTCGGTTTACTAGTATTTAAATTGTGGGATATAGAAGCTTATATGTATGCGATGGAAACTATTATGCAGGTTCAACGGTGAATTTGCAAGGAATTTGCTTGCCCAATTTCTGTTTCATTGCATGCATCCAGGTGGGCTACCTATATTTTAAAATTTTTGGAAACGGATATGTTTTATAGTTAGTTGGGCAAGTTTGATATTATAAGTTACAACTCAACAGTGGTTTTTGATCGTTTTCAAACTAAATGATTTTATTTGAATACGAAATATGTTAACACATGTCGCACCATGCCACGTTCATGTGATCAATATGACAAGTTTCATGTGGACTGTTAATGACGATGATTGCATAAAACTTCTCAACGTTGCAGATATATATCTGGGATTTATTACAGTCACGAGTAATCTCTCTTCTCTGGGTACTTGATGTTATATATCAGGTTGTCTCTTGCACTTGTGTTAGTGATACTTTACTTGATGCAGCGTGTCTTGACATTTCTGCGAGGAAGTTAACGACTTTGGAAGATAAGTATAAACTGGAATGTTTTTATTTCATTGAAGCATCTGTCATCCAGATGTTTTGTGAGCTCTGACGTCCAAACTAATGAAGCCAATCCTTTTAAATGTATGGATCCAGAGGTGCAGCCGGTGCAGGGGAAATTATTACAATACTCCATGAGGGATTCATTTTTGTACTCTGTGCTAAAGCTAAAGTGAAGTAGGTAGTAAAAGTAATGACACACCACACTGGTAGGTGTAAAGAAGATGTGCTGTTGCAGAATGTCATTCAACGGATTATATTTTATGTCTATATATTATAATATATAGAGAGATCCGATAATCCTTATAAATAGTAATTATTCTTGTTATAATAAAAGACTGGCAAAAGTCAAGTGTCATAAAATCCAGCTAGGACTGGTGACAGCTTTTTCTTAAAATCTTTTGAAATTCTTTAAGCAAGACTTTCATTTTTCACAAGACATCTCATGTCATGACGGGCAAGAGTTACTCTGTCAGTACCACAAAATATATAAATTAGTTTGCTTTAATTTATTTATAAAAATTGAGAAAAATGAAGATTCTCCTTGTTCTAGCGTCAGCTCTATGCTTAGCCCATGGACTACCTACAGATTCCTCTCCTGGAAGTAAGTATTAAATGAAATCTATTATGTTTAAAAAAAATTGTCAAAAATTGTGCCATGATATTCATACAAATTGTCCGTAGTTGAATTATTGAATTTTCTTGCGTCCCTGAAAACAGCGGCTGACTCTTTAGAGGCATTTCCTTGGATTAAAGCATCCCAAGTAAAAACTCGGTTTGGTACTAGTACCCCGTCACCAATTCCAACTACAGCTTCTACAGGTGGTCCAACTCGGCCATCCGGTTCTACCGGTCCGGCAGGAGCAGCTCAACCACAGCAGCAAAGCCCGATTTTAACAGATGAAATTTTGCAAAGCTACTTAGCTGCATTAGCTGCCCGTCTTCAACCTTCCACGACATCCGCCCCACAGGAAGTTGCTCCACTGCTACCTCCAGCTAAACACCCTTTAAAGGCTAAAGTGCCGAAACAACTAAAACCTCAAGATGGAAGTGCTCCTTCAACGACAGAATCTTTCTTGGCGGAGGAAAAGAAACAATATCCGGATTCCTTATATGATGAATTTTACCTGGACTGGTTAAGGAAACGCCAAATTCCAGAAATTACAATTTCCACTCCTAGCCCAGATGAACCATCCTATGGTGCTTTGCCCCAATCACCCCCTCCAGCAAGTAACCCAGCACTGCTATCACCTTATTCACAATACCCATACCCATCAATGCCCCTACAGATGACGAACCCTTTTGCAAATCCCTTTCTTTATCCATTTGCTGGACTAAAAGTTTCAAAAGCAATGGTCAACGCTCAAGCAACTGCTGCACTTGCAGCAATGAACATAACTACGACTCCGAAACCAATGAAACTCAAACTGAAACTGTCTATTCCTGCCGGAGGTGATGTTGCTGGGGTTATCACGAGTGGGCTAGCTGGATTCCCTGTAGGAACTACTTATGAGCTTGCTAAGAAATAAATTATTTCTATATACATTCATTTGGACTCATGACTCATCCAGTCGTTCTTAGTTTCAGTGACTCATCCACTGATTAATAATTGTAAATTGTAACTTCTACAAGCACTGTTGCACTGTACTAATTCATTTTATTGTACAAAGAACACGAGAAAGAATCTATGCTAGTAACTGCTTTTAATAAAAACTGGATAAATTTGAAGGGCGTTTATGTATACAATATGTGGAATTGATATCTGACATTTTATTATGAGCACATACGAAATTAAATTGAAATTCTATTAATATCTAGCAAGAGATCTACAATTTTCCAATAAACATTGGAAGAATAAATATTACTTAAATACGCACGCATTATATGATTCTCTAAAACACACGTATACAGTGTATTTTGGATGGTTAAACTAACTACTTTAAAAAATACTACTTTCACAAATGGATTTTCTTACATTTGCATTTCATGGAAATCAGTTTCCAAAGTATAAACCAGCTTATCTTTAATCCACTTCCGGAATTGACCCTAATTTCGAAGTAACAATATACGCTCCCTGGCCATGTCTTCTCCCTCTACCAAAACTTCTTTTCATGTGGAACACAGTCGTGGTTTTTTTCAAACTTTCAAGATCATCCAAGCTAAAAGATGCTTTTGCAGGGGGTATCGCTGAAGAAGTGTGAAATGGGAATGTGCGCAATTCTCCAAGTTCCAGAATGAACGCATTGACCATCCACAAGGAAAACGGCTTCGAGACGAGGCTTGGAAGATAACCTAGCATTACGACGAGATTACTCACCATTGTTACAAAGGCTAGTGTGAGCATCCCAGTTACAATTAATGATGTGACAGTTGCACCTCTCCAGAATAAGCAGTATGAGAGTTTGAGCTGTAAAAAAGGATAAATTGATGACCAAGGTCATTTCCATGAGTCGCAGTCGGTTAACATATATCATCGTATGGCATGCAATGTAATGTGGGATGCATATGTGTTACAGTTTATACTCATACCTTTTGTATTCCTAAACGAAGTACTAAGGCAAATATGATATCGCTTATGCTCATAATTAATATCACAATTGTGTAGATAAACAGAGCAAATGCTGTAAATCAAATGGATAAAATCTCGAATTAGTCATGATATAACGTTGTTTATTTTTTATAGCGTATAAAAGTTGGAACGTACCGATATCCTTTTGTGCAGCGTCTACGTTTTCATTGTTGTCTTGTCGTAATTCAACCGCGAAACCGATTAGCGTGCCAATACAACTGACCACCACTAAAATTGACAGGACCTGTAAAAAAATAGACAGTTTAGGATTGTAACGGTAACGGTTAGTCATGTATATAAAAATTAATACAAAAATAACTTACAATGAGAATCTCACTAATGAACTTTGCCGCTTTTCTGTACTGAAAATACTCCCCCTCCGTTGAATTTATTCTTGCTAGTAGAACCATTGTGACTGAGCTTTCATAACTGATTAATAAGTTTGCTAGAACAACATTTTATGAAAAACCTACCAATCTTGTTTTTCTAAAATGGGATGAAACGAACGGTGGAAGATTTCGGACAAATTAATTCACTTATCTACATCTATGATGATTAATTAGTTGCTAAACCACACGGATTAATTTGATAGGGATAATTTACTGCGGGGAAATTTTTAATGACTTATGAACGAGTCGAGTCATGAAAAAAGTCGGAAAAGTGCGCATTGCAATATATACATACCTAAGCTTCACTTGAAGTGTTTATGTATAAAAAAACATGGTTTTCCGTATTCTTATCGGAAAAGGGAATGTTTAGGGCTTAGCTATATGCTTAAATGAAATGAACTTAAAGGAAACTCTTTTGAAGCCGGATGTGGCCGTCGACGCGTTCATGTTTATCCACATTTCTTCTTCTCTAGACAAAATATCAATGACCAAGAGTGTAACATTTTTTAATGTTTTGAGTTATCCATATCATATATATATATATATATACTACAAAACATAAAACTGTGATTTACAGAGTTCAGCATTGCAGATACATTTTCGTTAGACCGTCTCCCAAAGACCTTAGATCAGTTATGATCTTTGTCTCGCCTAAAAACGCTTTGACTGTATGCTCGACAATATTAAAAGTATAAACATAAAGTAAAGAGTGATTAGCATCACAAAGTCATTTTTCGTTTTCTTTGTTGACTGACTCTATTCCTATTTTTGTTGGACGGCGAGAATGATACAGAGTCGGATTTTATCTGTATGAGGTGGATTTGTTCTTCAGTTTTCATATATAGCCACCTTTGTATTCATATTCATATTCATATTCATACCCGTCGATGCAGATTTTATCCTTGACTTTGCTCCTGTGCTGTACAATTTGGGATAGACATTAACATGAAAATGCTGAGGTGGTCAATTTCGTGGAAAGCTTTATGGACATCTATAAAAAAATCTAAACTAAAAATTCCATAAATGTCCAGAAGACCTAGTGCTGAGCTATGCACAAGCTATTTTCGATGATTAACGCATGCTATTGAAAAGATGTATGACGTTTTACTTGATTACGTAATTGACGTGGAACGCATGCATATGATTTTTCAAAATGTGTAGTTGGAATTATTGTCCTCGTCTATCATGTGCTGTAAACGAAGCTTAAACGCAACTTAAGAACTAAATTTTGTAAAGGTCAAAATTGTTTTGCCAAATATATTTTAACGCTGTGTATAATATGATGTGAAAAACAGGAAAAAACTTTCCATTTGTTTTCTCTGAAGTATGCAAAGCATATTTTATGTCTATTATCACTCCATGAATGTCCTTCAGTGAAAATATCATATCGGTTAAGTAAACGAAGAGGGAAAGGACGAGACTGATGGAAATTTGCAAACGAAGACCGATTCGATGAGCGTATAAATATTATGTACACAAGAAAAAGGGAAAAGTTAGGCTGAATTATTAACCCACCGACTATCGATCCATTATCCACTGGGTAAATTTTGGAATTACCCTTTTGATATGCGTGCAAGCTACCCGTCATACTTATACAGATGAACTACCATAGTATGTATCGTTATAAAAGCATTGTATTCAATTTTGTTCATGTTAGTCTCCAATTTATTTGTGTAGTGTGTAGGAAATTGTCAGACTTTTATTGGAAATTTGCATGCACCAACAACAAACATAAAGCAAGAGTTGCGAATGGAATCAGTTCGACATGACACTTTTAGCAGATCCCTTGCTCCATGAGGTTTCTCTAAATTGACGAAGGACTTTTTCAATTGAGCGAACTTTACTCCATGTATTTCTAATAGTGTGCACTGCACTGTGTATAAATTCAAGTTATTACTGTCATATATGTATTACTTGTCCATTATGAAATTGCGTGAGGGAGTACGAAAACGTATCCCTAAATAGCTGTGGAAAAATATCAGGCTTGTAGTCAGGAAGTTTAATTTACCAATTAATGTCTGTGACAGTCAACATCGTTTATGGCTTTGCAATGCGCTAAAATGTTTTGTGGAAGTGTGACATAAAGTGTCAGTCATGTTTTGGTAGTGCAATATGACATTTAGGTGTTGTAATACAAAGTAGGACTACAGGACAAGGGTTTTCTTCTGGGCGGTAAGTTAAAAATACCATCAACCATGTAGATTGCGAATATTGGGATTATGTATTTATAGAAGTTTTTTTTATACAGTTAAAAGAAATTGAGGAGTAAGCAAAAAACAGTCGTTAATCTGGTTATCGATTTGCTTACCTCAATTTGTTGCACAGGTAGAAGCATTATGTATTTGCTCAAGTGTTTTATATGGATAAAGTACACAACGCTATTTGAACAGTTTGAAGAGTGCAAAGGAAGCACATCATAATTCATATCATCATTCTGGTATAAATTCTTAATTTATGTGACAAACACTCTATTAGGTAGGGAACGTTATAGATAACGAAAAATTTAAACAATGCTTGTTGTAAAAATATGTTGATTGTTTGTGTGCATTTCTAAATTGTGATGTTTGTTTGTGTACAATTGACAATGAAATATAAATGCTTTGTGTAGAAATGTTGAATGGGGAGAGAGAATAAATTTGACAGTTCAGTTCAGTTAACTCAGAGCCTGAATGAGGAGTTATTCCCTCCATAATTATTTCCAGATTTGCTTTAGTAGTGAATAAAAATAAAAAATCCTAATTATCCCCATCTTACGAGTTTTAGTGCTCTAGTTATCAAGCATATACGCCATCAGGTCATGGCGCGATTGGCGCGACCGAAGTTTACCAGTGGTAATAGGCCTAAGCACGCACAACATACTGATAATGATGAATTGATAACCAATATCAATATATTATTCAATTCGTAGCTCATATCGCACATCACACAATCTCCCCTTTGTCATAACAAGCAGGTGGTTGTGAGTTGTCTTGTCATGTGAAGCTGTCAATTAGGGTGGAAATGATTTCATGCAAATCATCAGTATCAAGTCATCAAAGTGTCAGATACCAGATATGAGGAGTATAGATCACTCATCATATATGACAGGTTTATAAGTAACTCATTGATTTTGGTCATTACTTTCCTATCAAGTCAATGGAATCAATGCAATGGCCGTCGTAAGGATTAACCTGTCCAGTTTTCGAGTTTCCATAAAAACAAAATCTTCCAACTTGTCGTTATGGTAATAGGCCTTAAGTTTATTATGGTAATTTAGGAAGTCAAAAGTAGATAGTCATTGATTTGATATCAACGTAATCTACAAAGTTATCCACTTTAAACTCCATTAGAATGCACGGTTGTCATCATATCTTGCATTCTAATGGAGTTTAAATACGTTACTGTCGAGTTACGTTGATTGACGTCCCTATAAGTTCACGTCAGTATCGAATATTTAGAATAATATATAGAGAATATAGAGATACCTACGTATAGTATAGTATAAGATATGGGTATGGGGCTTAATTCCAGTCATTCGTCGAAAGGCAATCGTGGAACTATCAATTACCGTCAAGGTACAAACTTTGTGCATTATTTTTTCCCAATATTCAGTGGAAATTAAATTATTATTTTCCATAAATCCAGTTGCTGGATAGCTGTTTTAAAAATTTGACGAGGGCGTACCATCACGAACCCATTTTATAAAAAAATAGAGGTAGTTAGTATTCACGTGGGAATGACTTTATCAGATTTTCACAGCATTTACCATACGCTGTAGTTTTTAGTTCTTGTACTTAATGTAGTCAATGTGAATTGTCTGGTTCTTCATACCTTCAACTTCAACCTTTCCACGTTCCTCATTTATTTCCAAACCAAATATCACATAACGTGCTACAGAGGATCATTATGTGAATAGTCTAATTCTTTCATCTTTTGTATTCCACTCTTATAGAATGTTTTACAGATTTAATTAGTTCGCTAGCATTATAGACATCAACATTCGACATGAATTCATGCAGATTGGTAGTCAAACCGTAAACTGTTTTATTGGTCTAATTACTTGGTTTCACTTCCAGGTAAATTTTGGTACCAGTATTTTGCCAGGATGAATGCTGTGAAGAGATACCTAGCATTGAGCCTGCTTGGCTTAGTGACCTTGAGCTTTTTAGCGATTGGTGTGCCTGCAAATGGATTGCTTGTAAGGAAAGGATCAAACATTGAAAAGGCTGCTGGAGATGTGTTTCGAAGTATGGATCCTTTCAAGTTAAATATGAGACGAGGTGGATACAAGAAAGGTAATCTTGTTTACTTTTACTTCCACATTTATAAGGGATATCACGTTTCATGGAAAGCAAGGTTGTACAAGTTGTATTGTTTTTGTGCCGGTTTATTAGCCTCGTCATTTGCGCAATCCGAAGTTCCAGATGCACGTCCACCTCTAAGTCAACGCTTGTACAATAGCCCTACCGTTGAGAAAGTAATTCTTGACGTTGGAGAGTTAATTCAGGATGACACTATACGCCAAATCTTTGCCAATTGTTTACCAAGTACTTTAGGTAGGGCAGTCATGTTTTCTTGGTAACGATGTAAAGATGTGCATTTTTTAATCAATTTCTTGGCACTTTCGTTTACAGATACGACCGTATTGTATCATGTCAATACAAGTGAATCTGTGAATGGAATCCCGTACACCTATATTATCACTGGAGGTAAACTTCGTGCTACATAATTCTTTTGTGACCATGTTGTCTATCTGTGTCATTGTATTAATTGTTTACTATAGATATTCCTGCAATGTGGCTTCGAGACTCTACATACCAAATAAATCCCTATGTTCCTCTTGCAAAAAATGATGCCGCTTTGCGAGAAATGGTTGTCGGAGTAATCAACACTCAAGCAGAGATGATTAACATGTATCCATTCGGAAACGCATATATGCCTCTGAAACACTGGAATTCTGGAATCATAGTTGACCCCCCAGAAGCTTCTGCCAGTGACAATGTTCACCCAGCCTTCGATCGCACTGAAGTGTTCGAAGCGAAATATGAGCTAGACAGTTTGGCATCCTTCCTCTACTTGTCAAAATATTATCATGAATCCACTGGTGATTTATCCTTTGTGCAAAATCCAAACTGGGTTCGTGCAGTGAACACAACGATAAAAACACTGAAGAAGCTACAAGGTGGCACTGTTGAAGTTCTGAACAATGAACCCTTCAAGTTTACGAGATTCACGAGGACTCAATCTGAAACGACGAATTTATACGGGCTAGGAAACCCCACAAAGCGGTGTGGACTCGTCCGCTCCTTTTTCAGGCCTTCAGATGACTCCACAGTATTACAATATTTGATTCCAGCTAATGCCTTGGCTGTCGTTGGATTAGAAGGAGTTGCAGATATTCTCCAGTCGGCATCAGCTCAACCAGAACTTTTAGATGAAATTATTGTCCTCGCAGCGGAAATAAGAGAAGGTATCTTATACAACGGAATAGTAAACCATCCTCGGTTTGGAGAGGTCTACGCTTACGAAGTTGACTGCTACGGATCTGTACTTTTTATGGATGACGCAAACTTCCCCAGCGTGCTCAGTGTAAGTCCCTTCTGACCCAAATTTCTTTATAACTTTTAATTTGGTTGAGCATCTTACAGTAATTTTATTAACGAGTGTCATAATTAATTTTAAAATAGATGGCCAAGTTTGGCTTTGTTGCAAAAGATGATACAGTCTATTTAAACTCGAGAAAATATATCTTGTCCGCGGATTGGAATCCGTACTATGCTGATGGTCGGTTTCCTGGAGTTGGCTCTCCTCATACTGGTCTCCAAAAGCCTTGGCATATGGCTTTGGCAATGCAAGCTATGACTTCTAATGATGAAACAGAAATCGTGACGATGCTTGCATATCTAAGAAACAGCACGGCTGGAACAGGCTCGAGAATATCCGCATTTACTTGCTGGAGAACCTCCAAGACAAAAGCGTAGGAAGGAATAAAGTTCATCTCTGTGGATTGCGTGTCCAAAACGAGACTTTGTTTTAATTACCAGTCATTTGCATTATTACATTATACGACCCTGGTTAATATGTGAAACCGTGCATTTCAAGTCAATTTATTCTGTTGTAAGATAATTATTTGTGAGACGTTGAATGACAATAATAAATATTTTTAAATGCAGAATGATATAAGCATTTTTTTCAAACCTTGAAACTTGTTTGCAGTTGATTATGATTTCTACATTTGCATGAATTTATGACAGTTTATTTGCTTCATCTGCCGTTATACTGGAATTTATGCAAAATACTGGAAAAACTTTGCCGTTGAGATTTATAAAAACATATACTCATATGTCATTTCATTTATATTATTTAATTACATTTATTTATTAGCTAAGATGAACATATTTGATAGCGTAGCTTTCTTATGTTATGAATGCTATGAAACATTAGGAATTTGTCTTATATAAGACGGATTACAATGATAACATTGAATTTTATGACCATTTTCCAAGAATACCCGTGTAGACCGTTACAGTTCCGTGTTTAAAATCTGTTGAATAGTTCTTCCCCAGGGACCCTCTTCAAAGTAATATTGTATGTAATATCTGGGTAAGGCTCTTTGCAACAGGAGTAGAATTTGACATTCTTTTGAGCACTGTTACTGACGATTTCGAATCCAGAGGAGTTTTGAAAGTAGGAAAGGTCCAATTCAGCGGTCTGTCATAAAAAATGAAAAAAAAATAAAAAAAGGAAAATTCTTTAAGGATTAATTTCGAATGGGGAAACTAGACATGGGAGTCGTACATTATTGTAGAAGTTAACATCCATAATGTTTCCATCGAAAGTCCATGAGCCAAACTTGAAAATGCACTTCTGCTCTCCGTAAGGTTCCTTCTTAAGAGTGAAGTTACAGTTTGAGGACATTTTGCATGGTGGAACCCACAAAACTTTTCCCTCTGCGTAGATGAGTACGTTGGATTCCCAGCAGTTGATCATATTTACAGGATCAGCACTACAAACCCAAAATAAAACGTGGTATTATAAACTTACTCTTGTCACGAAATTCCTCTCCTTTGTGAAGAAATCTTTACACATGCTTTGCTTTACCTGTTGTACAATGTGACATCTGGTTTCCAGATTTCATTAGAGTCAAGACGGATCAAATCTGCTCCACCAAACTCTTGTGGGTCCCATTTAAGTCTCTCATCATACCATTGCTTTAAAATTAATAAAGTTTGTTAAAATAAGAGTCGTTTATGGAGAGAAAAATTAGAAGTGATAATTGTTGCAAAAATATAACTACTTACGTATCTCAACCAAACGTAGCTGTCCAAGATGTTCCTTTTTTCATTCTATTTCACACAAAATGAGTATATTTGAGACCTGCACAAGGAATTGTTAGAATTAAAAGATTTAAGAATTTTAAAAATACACTTACAACGCTGAAATCGACAAGGTTGACTGCAAAATCAAGTTTAACATTATCAGGGTTAACTTTCTTATTGTAATCCCCGAAAATTCTAGCTAAGAGTCTTGTCCTGTCAGCAGTTGTCCCTTGGTTCGTCGCAATAGATGGAGAAGATGCATCCTCCTGGGCAGCTATGTATTACAAAAAAAATCAGAATTTTAATCAAATGTTTCCACTTTCGGATAAAACTAACTTGTCAACCTACATCGTAAGTCTTTACCTACGACTGCTGCTACCAGGCAAAACGCCAAGGCAAGGATTGTCTTCATGATGAAAAGTTTACAGAGACACTGGCACTGGTTTGATCTCAGTAAGTGACGATGATGGTGCACAAGTCCCGAAGGCTTTTATAGTGATGATTGTCGTCATACATTGAACACATTTTTTTTAGCAATGTGCGAATATAGTTAGTATTTAATCATCATATTTGCAAAATGCAAAAGCATAATAATTGCTCTAATGCCGCTGTCATTTCAAAGGGGATGTGGATGTGAGCATAGGATGAAATAAATCTTATGATTGTGAAGCGAGCTTATATGGCGTATGGCTTTTGTCTTTGAATTTCCAAAGTGTTTATTTTTTGCAGCGAATCATTTTCATTGCACTGGTGATAATCGGTTGACTTATGAAAAGGTTCCAATGCAGATTTTGTTCAGTAGATTCACACGAGCAGAGATGTACATTAAGCAGAGAAAGAGGTCATATTGATTTACTTTATTAAAAACGTCATGCATTTCATGAGATTTATTCTATCGCATACATATTATTATTATGCTCATTGTCACTTTCAATTTATTTACCAACTCAGCTGGATTATTCAAGCATGTCCAGAGGAATATCATGAGTATGCTAGATTGCTTGCACAGTTCAAGGTTAACATTGATATACTGACCTGGGCCTGAAGCATGTTATGGAAGTTATGGATAGTGATGAGAGTTTCAACTTGAAGCTGGAAAAGTGTGTCCCTGAGTTGCATTTAAAACTTTGTAATTTATTGACTGTGCTCTTGACTTAGGTATATTAAAAGCTTACATCCTGATGTTCCATGGTTCGATTCGCTTATGTATCACATCTGAATTATCAAATGGAGATTTGGAGATGCAATAAAAACCCAACTTAGCCCATATTTTGGCAAATGTTTGTGCACCAAACCAATTAAACCAAACTTCCAGGTTGAGTTTGAAACGTTATGTCATGCTTTTAAAATACAATTATTTAGCTTAGTCATTCTTGACGATGACCATTATACATAACCCTGAAGACCTGAAGGGCATTTATGGAATCGATATACCTATGAACTCGAGCTTAGTTTATCATTAGTATGATTGATGAGAAAAGCAAAAATGTATGTATTAGTGTATATTATGTATTCTTTTAGGATTTGCTAATCTATATCGTGCAAAGTCGAAATCCATAAACTCTGATAGGGATGATGATGGACTGTATTTAATCACCCCATTCTCTGGCTTTTTATAATAAAAATAATAATATGTACGTACGACTTATGCATCTGATATCGTTCTCGTTATTTAAAGGATTATGAAAACCCCGCAAATCCCTGATTTTTTTCATATCTTCCTCACATTTATCTCGCTCAGGCTCTGGACAAGCAATAACTTAATCCATTCACAAAACAAAAATCTCGTGCTTTTGACGTATTAAGTAAGCTTTCACGTACATTGTATGTTGTATGTCTTCAGGAAAAGGCAACGTAGTTGAATATTTTTAAATTAGACTAAATTTAAATAGCTTTAGACTGCGCTAAGAATGTCAGCGTTTAAGTTCAAAGTTACTTTAATCACTGTAGTTTTAAGTGCTTGTAGTGCAACGGATGAGCTGAACCATGTGGACAATTTGGATAATACCAAACTTTCTACAAACATGGGAGATAGCAGATTTGGCGATTTTCGAACAGCAAGCCCATTGACGCAAGAGATACTAGAGTTATGCGAGCATGAAAAAGGAAATACTACTGAAATCACGAAACTTCTCCAGGGATTGGGATTGTGGAATATAATACCTCGAGCAAATTCTAACCGTATGATTTTCTAATAAAAATAATATTTTTCTGGTGTTTTCAAGCTGAAATATAATATTTCCATTTTAGGAGGTTGCAGTGGTATTGACTTAATGAGACCCTCGAAGCAACATGGATCCTCCGAATATGCAAACTTGTGCTCGGTAATTACAATAATTAATTTACAAAAAAACGAATGCATATCATCATTTCATCATTAAATATTATTCTATAAATACACTCAAATTATTACAGCTTCTCAAAAATAACCAGTCACTCGAGTCCATCCATTCAAAAGTTTTAGTTTCGGGAGATTGTTGGGCAGCGGAGAAGCCAGAAATGGATACTTTTACATATGTAATTATGTAAGTTACATATATATACGTACGACCAAACTTTATAATTATAATCCCTGTTCCAACATAAACTTTGCAATTAATAAGTTTCCTTAAATATTTAACTTTTTAGAGCGATCCTTTCAGGAGTTTTGTTCTTTTCCATTCTCATCACAATCGTGCAGCCTTGTCATAAAAGAAGACTTCAAAAGGAGGAAGCTATAAGGGCAGAGAAGGAGAGGCAACTGGATTCGTGTAAGATTTTGGAATATGTCAACCAATTAAAAAAGTTTTTATTAACTTTCTAACAACTTGTAGATTTGGCAGGAGAGCCTATAAACACTAAAAATAGATTTTTAGCGGCTTTCTCTATCGCTCAAAATGTAAAATATTGGAGTGATGCTGAAACAAATGTGGGTCAAATACGGTGCGTGGATGGTATAAGATTTTTAACGATGTGCTGGCTCATCCTTTTATTCACGTTCTTACTTTGCCCCATTGAACACACAAAGGAATTGATACGGGTTTGCCTTTATAGCTTCATGAAATATTCTCTTTCTGAAAATTGTGTTGAAAACTGAAACACTTTCTCTGTTACTGTTTTATAGACTTACCCTGGTTGGTCTTTATATTTAATCCTTACTGCTCATTTTTCATCCGATACATTTTTCACAATTAGCTCCATTCTCGTGACATACAATACTTTACGAGGATTGGACAGGAAGGAGTTGATGGCTATAGTGCGACCATTTATTCGAAGATTGTTTAGGTACAAGGTGTCATCTAATCATTAATCATATTTGATGATTACACTTTGAGTAAACCAACATTTACTTTATTTCGTAATTACAGATTTCTTCCCACCTACGCTGCAGTTATATTCACGTCAGCAAGTATTATCCCGTTGTTAAATAAGCACAATTTGTACTTGCAAGAGAACGCTTACAATTGTCGAGTTAACTGGTGGACTAATTTGCTATTTATTAATAACATTGTTCACTCCGAAACCAGCAGTACGGTATGCTCTAGATTAATATTTGGTTTGGAAATGTGGGAATAATAACCTGGAAATTGGATTTTTAGTGTCATCAGGAAACCTGGTATTTGGCTGCAGACATGCAATTTTTTGTAGCGTCTCTTGTCCTAATTTTAATTTTGTGGCTAAACAGAATTATCGGATTGGGGCTAATTTTTGCTCTAATTTTGGGAGCTATCGCTTCCCCAACGGTGCTTACAGTTTTAGATGAATTGATTCCTTCTCCGATCAACTTAATACTCCAAAAGTAAGCTATAAGATTTTGGCATTTGTTGTGACGTGCAATTAGGTATGTAATTTAAGTCTTTATCTTTCAGCAATTTGACCCCAGAGGAAGCAAATAAGTACATTGACTTTTACATAAAGCCATGGAACAGAGCAGGACCTTATTTAGTAGGGATCATTGGTGGATACGTGTTGCACGAGTTGGGGAAAAAAGAAAAATCTTCTAAACCATCAATCCCCTTTGCTGTTATCGGTTGGACGTTTTCGACAATAGGAGCTTTGGCTCTTATATACGGTCTTCATATTTCTCATGACTTTGCTAATGAATCTGTTGGAAAAGCGGGCTCTGCGGTTTACGGAGGCTTACATAGCATTAGTTGGAGTTGCATCATCGTTTGGGTTGTAATTGCTTGCAATCAAGGTTATGGCGGGTGGATAAATGACTTTTTAGCGTGGTCTGCTTTCAAACCTCTGGCAAAGCTAACTTTTTGCGTATTTCTTGTTTCCACTAATGTTCAACTGGTATTCCACCTGTTTCAGCATGATACCAAGTTGCCAACTTCATTGACAATGGTATATATGCATATATATCTCTGTCTCATTAAGCTCCTGTTTTTATATCTCTCACTCGTCGCTATCTAAACTTTAATGATGTTTGTTATCAATTTACACCTTTTGATATAATTGTGTTCTCAGACTGGTTACTTTTTTGCTCATCTCACTGCCAGTCTTGTGGTTGGATTGGTGCTTCATGTGATTGTACAAGTTCCTTTTGTAAAAATGGGAAATAGGATTACCAAGGGTGCTGGTATGTTTATGCGTTTACTTTATTCGCCTTGTTTTGAAGAGACTTTAGTGTGCATGTTCGTGAGTGTTTATTTGTTTTAGAAACTTCTCAAAATGATGGGGGACGAGGGCGGGTTCCAAGAGAAAGATTTGGAATTTATTATACAGGCAAATATTTGGAAGCTAAGAACCATGGGATAGTGAATGTGAACGAGGAATCAGTCCAGGAACGTCAACGACCCTCTGTGCAAAATGGAGTGGATGATGATGGGCTTAAAAGTGAAACTGTGATAAATATAGATAGATAACAATGTGATGTATATACAGGGATATCTTATTTGTACTACACTTACCACATTCCAATCGCATACTATTTCTGAAAGTACTTTTAAAATATTTTTACTTAATAACTTGTAAGTCAATATGTCGTGGTGCGTTTGAAATAAAACGGTGTTTATTTTCTAAGGTGAGCTTTTTTACAAAGAATGGGTATTTATTTGAGAAAAGAAATTTATGAGACAACGTAATTTACATGGATATCTACATAGGTATTATTTTATACACACATAGGTTGATCTGGGCGGCTCTAACTCTTAAGTAGATTGACATATATTGAATTGAAGCCTTTATCCCGGATTTACAATGAATTAAAACAAGATAGATTGAAAACTCTTTTTGCGTGTTCAACGCTGACATAACAGTTGAGTAATTTTACCTCTGCCGAATTCCATAACTTTTGCCTTCCGGTTGCCAAGAACAGGACAGTGCGTTCCGACAGGACACCTACACATTTTATTTTCCAAGAATTCTGTCCTAGTCTCTGAGAGAGTTTTGCATGCGTCATCTTCTTCGCAAATGGGGTACTATATAGGATTTTAAATTGATCAACTAGAATAGGGAATAAAGTTTTCATTTATGGAAATAGCTAATTGATGAACTTACCGGAGCACAAGTAAGCAAGTAAGAGTTTGCCTCCCCCACAAATGGGATTATTTCTGAGTGCTCCCCTTTCGAAGTGTGTTTGTAGTTTTCTGGGCATTTGCAATGAATCTTGTGGGATATTTTCATTGTAGTGTCTTCCGCCTCGAGGGGAGTGATGATTGTCATTGTGTAAGCAGTTTGGTCGGGAATGCACGGGCTAAGCTTTCTTGGAGCAGGGCCACAGTGCTTTTGTATGAATGAGACAAAAGATAATAGGATTAGAGATTAAGTGAGACAATGGATTGGGTAGAATTAAAGCATGAGGCAATTAGAGAGAGGCAAAGTTTTACAAGTACTTTATCAGACTCATTAGGGAGGATTATATCGTTGATTAATCATCCTTCATTAAGAACTACAAAGCAAATGGAATCTTTTGTTTTTCTAATTGAAAGAAAGACCCTCGTTTGCTGAGGAAAGACTATGTTCAGCTTAAGCACTAAATATCTAGTTACTTAGTATTATGGAGTAGGTTTCCGGTTTCAAAGATCCGTAAATTAGGAATAATCTGCTTGCTCTACTTTTTTAAACATCAAATAGATCTGTTTAAAAAAATTGTCACCTTGTACTGCATAGGCCCTTGGTTAACCGACTTGCCGTCACCAGAATCCCAAACTAGAGGACATTCTCCCATGCTCTCTGGACATGAGCAGATAGGATATGCGGTTAGACCACGACTATTCACTTGAACAACTCCACATACAGAATCTGGCTCACAAATTGGGCCCTTTGCTAGCTGAGAAATAATGTATAGAAACAATATGTTCTGAAGGTTACAGCAATGGTAAAAATGAAGATCGTTTCATACCTGATCGCCCCGTTTTCCTGGAATCCTGAGAGCAAATGTTGCATTGATGATGAGATAAAACGCGAGAATTATGAACCACCCTGAGATATTAATTGCCATTTTTGTAATTTATTTGAACTGGTTAGCAGAAATAAACTGATTAATCTAGCTAAAATACTTTACGAATTTAAAGGGTCACTTTGTGTCTCAGGTTCCCCAAATGAATGTACTTCACAAGCACTTCTTCCCTCTTCAGTTAACTTCCTGGCTATGCCTGAATTTGAATTAATTGCACTCCTCCTACCTACAGCTATTTCTTAATGGATATTTGACAATAGGCGTTCCCATTTATGAGAGAACTATAATTACAAGAGAATATTAGAAATGTCAATTTCCTTTCGCCACCACTTTCTTTCTCAAGTAAACTAGCGCAAAGGCTCAAACTGTCTAGGGAGAGAGGAAAGAGGAGGAATGACGTCTGGTGAAAATGAAGTATTTCCTTTTATACACAGGAAAATGTTCAACTAGAAAGCATCCATTTATCATAGTGTGTAGCCGAGATCCGCCGAAAATACATTGTCTGATTAAGCTGATTTGTATGAGAATAGGAGTGAGGAAAGCTGTGGAAATGAGGGTAATATAGGGATTTTGCTACAGTGCTAATATGCAAGCGATACAGTTTATTTCCTTGTGTCAATGTTATCCTTTCGCACTTACTTAGACTTTCACGGCTTTCCCCTTGAGAATTGGCTATCAAAAGCTTTTCCGGATTGTGTTTTTATTATCAGATGTGAAAGAATTATTAAGAAAAATAAAACACGCCACAGAGCCCAGGCAATGTGGTTGAGGAAGCCAGGAGAAGAATATAAACCAGGGGTTTGGATACTCCGCCGCAGTTTTAATTTAATTCAATGCTTAGGGATGAAGCAACGCAGGAAATTACTTAGCAAGTCGTAACATCACCTATAAATATGAGATGTTGTGGTGGAGTCAAATCATTCATCAGTAATGGCTTTCCACCAACCACGCAGTTTGTCTGTCAAATTCGCCATTTGGGATTCTAACCATGTTCCATACATATTATATGCATATAAGATGCATACGTTTTAGATATACGTATGCTTATAAATATTTATATTAGCTACAAATACAACGTCAGGCAACATTAACCCATTCATTTGAACGTTGTTGTGATGTTGATTAATTACGTCATAGTCTCGATATGCTTCAAATTTCCAGAAGAACAATGTCTACATCTGCACCTGAGCTCAAGTATAACCTTCCTTTATTTTGATTGGGATGTGGTGTGGGATGTTTATTAATATGTTGTGGGAAGAAAGCAAATGTTCCATGAAAAATTAGCCCCGGCGGAGCTAATATGTTATGAGAATGGAGAGCTAAAAATTTGAATTTAAAATCAATACATTCTTCCACCAATAGCAGGATAAACTGGAAGGATGTGGGTGAACGATATGTGATGATAATTTATCACATGGAGGAGTAACCTTTTTCGAGGATAATAATAGAATCTTATGAATATTAGAGGAAACAAATTTTCCATATATAGAGTTTCTAAAAGGTCAATTTTGCCACCTAACTGATATCGCAATATATTTATGTAACATGGAAGAGGAACGTACGTTGGCATATTTGCGTAAGAGATTTTTCATCAAAACAACTGTTGCGCGTAATTGAAATAATTATAAAAATGTAGATTGCAACAACTCAGCATTATTTAATTTTTTCCCCAAAAAAATACATTTCCTGCAGATTTATTTTAAAAAATGATGCATCCTATACCATAAAAATAACTGCGAGATGAGAAACAAAGAGAGATGAATAAAACACAATAATAAGCGTACATGTACACTTGCACACAATGTTATGGCTTTATCGATGTATGCTAATTTCCTTGACTCATATTTCCTTCAAAAAAGTACACAAGGATATTTAGTACTTGGTGCACGTAGTTACACCAATTTGAAATCAACAACTGCATCTCTTGTAACAATTCGTAAATTTTTGGTGACCTACATATAACATCTTGTTTTTTGTAAAACTTTGCTTGAAAATACCAGTTCCTCATTCTCAACAATGCATAGCTGCTCGGCTGATGAGCACAATGTTGAAAAATCTACGAGAAGCTTATAAGCTTTCTTAAGCTTTCTTAATTTTTTTTTTGAATTTCAACTTTAACATTAATAAGATATACTCTGTACTCAGTACTCCTCAATAACCCACCTAGCCACATAGCTTTGCATTTAGGTAGATTCTAAAGTAGATTTCGAAAACGCTCACTCCTTATCAAGTTATGAGGAAGGATTCTGAAAGCAGTATTGCAACTTCCTTTAAAGCTAGTCAATACTCTGAAAGAGTTACAGAGCTAAAAATTTTAGAAAATATTATTTATATTTTATATTCCCATATTTCCTGTCCGCTCAAAAATGGCAGATCATTTTATTCCTATCAGAGACCAGCCATACTTGAGCATGTACAAGTTTGAAGAAATGGATCTTCCATTTTGGAGACAGTGGTTTGCAGATAATTGGCAGTGGAGTTTGTATATCGGAGTTGTATATGTGATTTCCATTTTCAGTTGTCAGAAATTTATGGAGCGTAGACAAGCCTTTGATCTCAGGAAGCCACTGGCATTGTGGAATTTTGGAATGGCTGTTTTCTCGTTATTTGCATTTACACGTGTCTTCCCCGAAATATCTTACCTGTTGAGGAAACCCAACGGGTTGCATGCTGCAGCTTGCAAAATGTATAAAACCTCAAAAATCTGACCAAATCCTGTTAATTAAAGGGTGTGTAATAATTAAAGTTTTTATCAAAATCTTTTAATAGAGAAGACCATGGGATGAGTATGGCCTTTTGGGCTTTAACTTATACATTATCAAAGACTTTACAATTGGGTGACACAGTATTCATCGTTCTACGTAAAAAGAAACTTATCCTTCTTCACTGGTAAGTAAAACTTTTGGCTATGGTGGAGCCTGTGAGTATTTTAATCATAAGGAATTCTCTTGTATATTTTTTGTTCAAAACTTGCTTCATGCATTATTACTCGTGTATCCTACATAGGTATCATCATGCTTCGGTAATGATCTTGTCTTGGTATGCTTACCATACTTATATACCCCTATTAAGGTTCGTTGGGTCTATGAATTACTTTACACACACTTGGATGTACAGTTATTACTGTCTTAGGGTAAGTTTGACGTTATTTAAAATAAATTTTACAGACATAAAAATGACTGTCACTGTAGAATGTGATCCAGTATAACTTGTGTCATTTAGTGATTGAAATTAGACAATTAAAATTATTTAGGCACTTGAAATAAAAGTTCCAAAAAGAATGTCTGTATTTGTGACAATGATGGAATTGCTGCAAATGATGACTGGATTCGCAGTAACGCTGTTTTGCCTCTGGCAATATAATTGTAAGTTGACATTTATTTACAAAAAAATCCGTATAAATATTGCAGATTAAAATACCGTGTTGGCTAATTGCCTAAATAAATTTCAGATGGGGAAGAAGGCTGCCTTATCAGCGCACGTGCGATAACTCCTAGCGCAGCGATATATTCAACATTGTTCGTTCTCTTTGCTCAGCATTTCCGTACAACAGCGTTCAAGCAGAGAGGAAAATTGAAGTCCAGTTAAAGATGAGTGTTTTCTCAAAAGTGTAATTTTTGTAGCCTGCTCTCAGTTTTATAGTATTAAACGCAAAGTATTTTTGTGCGAATCAGCTTTTTGTGTGAAATCATTTCTCCAGAATTTCCACCAAATGACTGTTTCCCGATGATCTTAAAGCTTTCAGTAACTTGGTAAAGGCTAACGGGCTAGAGTTGTCCATAAGCATTTTGTACATTATATCGTGCATGCTCAAATGGTTAGGCTGCTCTAACTGGAAATGACCACCATGATAGCAGGGATAAAAATGAAAAGTATATTATTTTATTATCTCGACTGGACAGTTAATTAAGATCAATTAGCGAGTCCAGTCAAAATGTTGCAAATTGAAATATCAAGTAGTCTGCTTACAATGGTGTCTGCCTGATCAAAGGTTAACAAATCACAAGACACCAACTCACTAACGAGCATTTTCAATCTCAGAGTATTCTTCTTCAAGTACTCAATATTATCTCCAATCTTCTGCTTTAAATCCACACTCATCGTGATATAATATGGTAGTCAAAATGGGCACAATGATGCAATTGCAATGTTGGTGAAAAAGATGTAATCCTGAAGTGAGCCTCTGGAAATGGAATCGTTGTTGGTGTGACGAAGACGGTTTGAACACTGTCGTAACGGTCTGATGCACTCGTTGGTCCGTTGACTGAATTTAATCCATGAATAACATTTGAAATTATACACACTCAAGTTGATTTTGCTTCAACGTTTTCATTGCAAGAGTTGATGCATTTTGCACAATTTTTTAGTATATAGTTGAATTTTCCGTTTCACTTGGGTGGGCATGTCGTTGAGTGTATAAGTCCATTATGTCATATATGTTTCAAGTGACATTAAACATTTCACTCGTAGTAAACGTATGGGATCACGTAATATTTATCAATACTATGGTACGTATATATTTCCTAGAGTATAATAATATGATGTCATCATTACATGGTTAAATTGTCGGCATTTTATTTGTCTTCCGTCAATATACCATTGTGCTCATAACTGGATTCGGTTTAAGTAGTTGGTAATTTTTATTTGATTTTTTGCAAATGCGATTCCATTGGAAGTTCAAGCCTACATGTTTAATTTGTGTTAGACATGCTTCTGACATGAGGGCTTTAATTTATGACGGATTGTGACTATTGCGGGCATAAATCAAGGGTATGAACTTCATCAACTTCATGTCATACAAACTAGGTAGCTTTTGTGCTGGATTCATTTCGAGATAAAAGATGCATCAATTCTGGAATGAATTTTATCCAACTTGCCATAAGCATTAAAATGTCACATGTGAGATGAGATGAATGTTAGGATGGCTTCAAAGAACATCAATCTATATATATGTGTCTCGTGTTGTGAAACATGGCTATTCAGAGCTGCTCAAAATGGTTACTTGAAAAATGCTTTAATCCAATAAAATGCATTTCAAGGTTGAATATAGCAAGAAGCATGAAGCAGCAAAGGTCATATGATGATGAATAATTCTATTCTTTAGATTCTTACAAGATTCGTTAAGCTTTCTGATATTTCTGCGAAAAGACCAATATCCATCTGGCATAGGTACTCATTTAATTAAAAATGTGCACCAGTATATTTTTGAATTGGCATGCAATTTTGGTACGACATTTATAATAAGTAAAACATCCACCAGACTGTTGTGAGAGTTCATTGCTAACTTTGCACAATTTGTAAATTATATTCCGGACTTGTAGATTATTCAACAATTTTTCTCATATCCTTTTGAAAACTCAGGAGCTCCAATTAACGACATATCACAAAACCCTTTTCCATCAGTTAAGTTCCATGGACCGCGTCCAAACAGCACAACTTGTAACTACTGCCCATCCGGATCAAATGAGCGCTCCAGCCTTACAAAAGAATCGGAAAAGAATTCGGAGACAAAAACAATAGTTAAACAATTTGGAAGAAGGGTTATTTGGGAAAATACAGATATAAGTTTAACTTCGTTTCACCACCCATCACCTGAAGAAATTATCGATAAAAGTTCTGAACTTACTGACACTCCTAATCCTAATGACACTCAGCGAGCTGCTCCATCTCCAGCTAAAAATCTAATGCCGACTGGAGTATCTAAGAAAGACAGCAGTAATATTCCCATTGATTTACAACCGGAAGAAAATGTTAATTCAAAAGATAGTTTGAGTGCTCGTACTGCAACAGTACCAACAACGAAGTTCTTTTTCTTGAACCTTCAAGATGAAAATGAAACAACAACTCCTACACCTAAGCTGTCTGCTAGAAAATACGGAGATACCTTTTCAGATGAATCCCATCAAGTTGGCGAAAGTGGAAACACCAGTTTTGTATTTGTTAATCTAGCTGACAATGAATCAAATTCTTCCTTATCCCCGCGAGGTAGCTTCATGTAGTTCATTTTCGTAATAAGCAACGACATAAAAATAGTTCTTTAATGTTCACGTGCCTTACTCATGGTCATTCTGTTTGGCCTGAAAACTCCATATATACTATTAGAATATAAGCTCGCTACTAACACTAATGTAATACAAATAGGGCTGAAGCCGAAGGATGATATAGCGTCTGGAAAAATGTACTCAAATTGGGAAGAGGAAGTTCCAACGACAACAAAGGAACCACTCAAGGGGCATTCAATGTCGTTTGATGAAGCCAAACACCATGTGCATATTACTCTAGAGGGAGACAATGACGTTCTATCCCCTGATGGTGGCAACGCTGACAACTCCACTGGTTTAACAGGAAGAAAAGGAGGCATTATGAGCAGTATTACAACAACTGAACCTCCAGAAAATACCACGGAATCTAGTTCAATTGTGACGACCACTATTTCTCCAACTGAAACGCTAACCACCACTTTGAAAAAAGATGATGCAGTGATAACAACCACTACTGAGGAAAATTTGCCAATTGTGACTTACATGGATGACCCAAAGTGGGCTGGAAATCCGTCCACATATATTCTCGATGATTATGAAGTGTACAGGAAACAGGGTTCGGTTGGGTGTATTGATTTTTCCTGTGAGTTATTCTTATTAAATTCATGATTTTATTCAGTTTCAATATTTTTAGTTACATTCATGATGTTTTCAAAAATTGTTTAACGGATTAAGAGAATTGGTAAAATCAAAATCGTCAGACAAATTTTATAACTCGATAATAAAATTGAAATAGTTTAGCCAGCTATTATAGGAGGTTTCGTATTGTAAACGCACTATTACAACTATTACTTAATTACAACTAAAATGCTAAGATGGTTCAAATTTAATCTTCACTTACCCCTAATTAAAGCTACCGAGCATTAGGAACTTTTGATTGCTAGGCGTGGAAAACACTTCGCCTTTGAATTGGTATGCATTTTCAAGTCTTTTCCCCTTTTTAAAGTAAAATGTACCCGCAACCAATATTCTATAAATCATGTTAATTTTTTTTTCATGTTCGTATTCCATCTAAACAGTATTTAGTTTACTGGTTATTCGATTGCAACATTCAACGACAATTTTCATCCAGTGTGGTACATTATGTAGACAATGTAAAGGGTTATTTCATCGTGGAATTTATGGCTCATCTTTTTACCCGTGATATGAAATGTTCCTAACTTATATTAC
The DNA here is from genome assembly GCA_027743935.1 of Sinodicranocentrus sp. ZH6. NCBI lineage: Eukaryota > Metazoa > Arthropoda > Collembola > Entomobryomorpha > Entomobryidae > Sinodicranocentrus > Sinodicranocentrus sp. ZH6. The sequence goes on along the minus strand of JAHZNA010000804.1, from coordinate 11,802 downwards.
TGTTTAATTTAAAATTACTGTAAAATGTTTCTCTAGCTGCTGAAACTACAAGAGGCAACCAAAGACTGGTGAATAAATTGTCTTGTCTAATTGTAAGAATAAAAATCATTGAAGCAACAAAAAATGAAAATGATTAATAAATGAGTTAAATTGCTGCACTTTTATGAACCTTATTGGCGTATGAAGCAGCGATAACGTATCTAGTATGTAGAGGAGTGTTACATCTATTCATCTACAGCTTGTAATCAACGCATTTATAACTTCTAAACGTCGCGAAAGTAGTCAGTGTCAGTGTGAAAAAAATCAGACTTATATACAACCTTAATTAAACGGAACCATACTTCGAAATCTTATGAAGACATGTTAGTTAGTACCGTGAAAGGAAAGTTAGTACAACTTAGGCAGTTGTTGAATTTTTTGATAGATGCCTTTAACCATAGTTAAGTTCTCCCATCCGCTTTAGGTGAGCGATTATTGTTCAGTGATCGATGACCATTTTCTCCAATCTCAATCATAGAATTCCTATTAGACGCTAAGGATAATACATGACCACTGCTTCCGCTTCCAGAAGATGATGAAGCTGACAGTAGCGCTTTGGATTTTCTATGTTTAGCGATAATATTTTCCATTTGTGTTTGTGTCTCATCTAATAGTTCCATTTCAGGATCAGAGTCTAATAATGACCGATCTGGTGTTTTACTCTTCTTCCGCAAGCTTGTCACAGGTCCGTGATGTTGTGCTGGTGGCGTTCCTCCGTTGTTTAATGTGCTGTAATATTGAGAGCCAGAATTTCCAGAGCAGCAAGAAGGCGGATATTGAGGTCGACCGTGGTTATGTGTATGATGGTGATACGGGCCTGGCATGCAAGACGCAGATTGTCGAAGAAAACTAACCAAATGTTCAGCTTCTTCCATTAGATTGTCATGAGTAACTTTTGAATTTTCAGCCAGTTCCAGAAGCTTTTTCGCTTGGTCTCTCATAGTCTGTGCCTCCTGATAACGAAAATGAATTCCAGTTGGATTAGCTTTAGTTTTGCATGTGTAGATTTAGGGGAGATTTGAGAATAAATTGAGATACCTTAATACTTGAAGCAACCTGCTTTTCAATGGTGCCAACTTGACTTTGCAACTTAGTCACTCGATCTTTTGTTGTGTCCACGTAGCCACGAACAGTTGCCAAGTTTTCTTGAACATTTCCGACATCATCTTTCATGCTCTGGATTTCAGTGTCAATTTGCTTTGTATCTTGAGACACTTTTTCCAGCTCTTTGCTGACGGTATGCATACTTCGTTCCAGATGGAAAGCTCTTGCAGCGGAGCCAGCATTTCTTTCAAAAGTTCCACTTGGACTATGAGTCCCATAAGGACTACTATTACCATTGATAGAACGATGTCCGTTTTGCAAATAAGAATTATTTCCCAAAAGTGGAGATGCATTTGCGGAAGAAACATTACGGTGACTTGCACAGCCAGGTCCATTGTTACCACTTGAATTTTTGCGACTGGGACGTTGCAGTGATGAAAACGAGTGCTGTCTACCATAACTCCCCATCAAAGTCATGTTGTTGGAAACGTACGTATCCGCCGTCAAAGTGCTAAGGCTAGATCCGCTGGAAGTTCTCTGTGGTTTTGCTTCAATTCCCGGAAGCAAAACCGGGGAATTACTTCTGTCATTTTCTTTTCCATTTTTTGACTTTGACAAGTTATTTCCAGTGAAATTTCCAATCTGCTCACGACGGAATTTTCGTAAAATACATGGAGGTGGTGTCACTGATGAGTTCCTCAGTGGGGTACCTAAAAATATACGCCATGAAATTCATTATAATACCAAACCATGCAATTATTATGCAATTGTGGAAATTTTCTGGCCACCTCCACGATACATAGAACTTCCTCGTCCAGAACCACGCTTTTGAATGTAAGTACTAGAACCTAAAGGTGACCTATTGAAGTTTCCTTTACCAGTCTTCGACAAAGGCACGCGGTTTTCCTCATCGCTGTCTTCAGACGAGCTGTACTTGTACACTAAATCCATTTCTTGACACTCAACCATGTCTGAATCTGCAGATGCATTGCTCCAACTATCAAAGTTTTCTTTTCTATTACCCCTCCCCAACTTAATGTCTTCTGTTTCTTGACCACTGTGTAAAAATATCGGTATGAATGTAAACATGTGAGTGCTTTTAAATCTCTCTATGATTGTTGTAACTTTTCTCACACCAAAAAGCTAAAATCACAAAGTCAACCAGTTTTTATAGATTTAAGCAGTAATGCATATAAACTTTATTATATTCATTTTAACACTCAAAAACCATCTTACTTTTCAAACTTTAAATACAACTCGTAATAAATTTCACGACGTTATAAAGTATAGATGTTCAAACAAGGGACTACGACTGTACATGCTCAGTAATTTATACGGTAATCGCTGGTTAATGGTAAATATTATGTTTTGTTATTTATAGCAATCATCACAGTTTCCTGTACCTGAACTACATGTTATTTTAAAAGAAAGCACTAGTAATATCTTACACGTATATGTTATTGCTAAACTGCACACAAAACTTTGCACTTTTGTCATAAAATCAACGATCATGCTAAATTACATTCATAATAATATCCAGAGAGATACATACTACATCATATAATCATCCATGAATTCCTGTACAATCATTAACAATCAGACCTCTCTCAAATAAAAATTGCAATAATAATTCCGTGTAGCTCTCCCCAGCGGAACGATTTTTAACAGATACGCAGCGACTTACAACTGGTACCACAGCCCCATGGAAAGCGAAAACTCAATATAACTATAAATTTTTAACTAAAGTTAAGTCAAATTGAACAACAAAGTAAATTACAAGTGATAAGAATTGAGAGTATGTTTTCAACTTCCTTGAAAAAATTAATTCTTCCTTCATTACGAAAATCATTCGTGATCAACTGGCTGAGTAGGCAGTATCTTAAACTTAATTGAACTATATCCGCGACTATGACTAGGCTTGCGTTTTACTTTTCCTTAAACGATATTCACGTGATATATTGGTTATTAATTTTTGGTAAATTCTAATCCGATCATCTAGCATGTTAATTAGAGAGCAGTAAAATATACAAAATTCAGTTGGTAATTCATTAGATCACAAAACACGGTGATGACAAGGCAGTTCATCTCACTCAGAAAGGAGAAGGATTACTAACTAAATAGCACACTCTTATTATTACTATTTCAAAGGTAAGATTCAAACAGTTAAACTATTCGCTCACAGCAAAGAACAAATAAACTTTTGAAATTTAGATTTAAACGAAGTGCTATTGTTAGATGGAGACTTAGAAGGGGCTCGTTTAGATCCCGAGGTCTTCGGTGAAGGTGGAGATCCATGCATGGATGAGTAATCAGAGGTTGATTCCACATCATCACTATCAAGGCCTTTCGAGGCAGAGCCGTTTTGCGCAGTAGGAGCCGGCATGCGAATGAACCAAGCTTGCTCGAAACTTAAGCCTTGATTATCAGTGTTAACTAACAGATCAGGATTGTTATTCACAGGAGAAGATGATGAGGAGGGGTCGGGGGAGCCATCAAAATCAAAATCTATCCGATCGGCACTACCAGTGCCTGAAAAAGAACCCAACCTGCTGTTGCTTTGTTGATGTTGTTTAGTATTTGGATGAGTAACTGATGACGCTTCCAATGCAGAAAGGCTAGTTGCACGACCCCGGCTGTCTCGAACTTCTTCATCAGAATCAACAAGGGAATCTACGGCTTCTGGCCGAGACTCACTGATCCCTGACGCTCGACCTAAATGTGATTTACGAGGTAATCGACGACCTTGAGGTCCTTTCACACGGCTTTTTGTGACATGATCCAACCTATCTCCTGATCTAGGCAGAGTACCATTTTCATCCTCTTTAGCCTTCGATTTCACGTTTAATGGATCCTTCTGCAACCCAAATTGAACATAACATCATCAGTCAATTCGTTAAGTCAATCAAAAATCAATCATACACTCAACTATTAAATCACTTGAAAAAATATTTTTAGCTCAATTTCCAAACCTTTTTCTTGCCAAACGCCATTCTCAAAATATACTTATGGTATACCGTCGTACACCGACGACACGAACCCTTCTAATAGTTTCTTTCTCTAATCTCAACTAATTGAGTGTATTTATGCTTAATAGGTTTGAACGTTTTATTAACCAAAATTGAAATGACTAAAACTGCAGACTGCACAGAAGAATAACAAATTGCACTATGACTAGCCTCATGCCAAAAATGCGACTCTCCTGATATGACACAAGCTCATTTCATTAATGTTTTTAAGTTCCACGGTTCTCGTCGTCAGTCCCTGTTTCTCACCAAGAAATTATATAAACCGCAAGAATGTTCGTTACAAAGATGATGATGATGACGCACGTTGACAATAGGAATTCCAGGCTAATACACACAGGCATTTGGACATTGAACATTTTATAGCATTGTGCAGATTAGGATATTTTGACTATAAATATTTGCATAGTATTTTTAACATTTTTCTTCTCCACTGGTTGTCCACCCTGAAGCATGTAACCATACGTTGTATATTAGATCTGTATATCATGGCATGGCATATATAGTTAAAAACTATTATTTACCAACAGGAAAGCATTTTTTTGCTCTTGTTTGTACTTTTATTTGACTTGCACAAAATCCATTTCAAACAAATATACATAATATTAGTTAATATTCACAGTGCAATGCTTTTTATGCAGAGGGATAAGAGTTCATGCTTTGATAAAATTATGTTCATCCGTATCAATTTAATGTACATAAAAAAGACCAAAACCAGCACGGCATAATTCGTTCAGTATGACAAGCAAATACAGGACAGGGCAGAGGATATTTTCCTTTGTTTTCCTCTCTAAAAAGTTTGCTTTATATAGATCTGTTGTGCTCAATAACCAACTTTTGGAAAGCTGTCCATATATGTCCATTCTCGTTTCATAATGGTATATTGCAATCTCAGTTCTGAGTTCAATTTTTTATAGAGTGTAAAGTACCATAATATTTGTTTAACGCAATTAAATATAAAGTGCTACTGCATGTACGTATAACTTTACAGCATAATTGCGCACATATTAATGCTATTACCAACAACTTTGTTGTTGATCACTTTGACCAGTCTTTCATATTTCATGCTGAGTGCGGTTATTCCAGGAAGATTTTAATTTTAATGTAGCTGGTAGAAATGCTTCCTCTCTTTATAGATTAAAATTTACGCACTTGCTTCTCGTGAGGGTTGAGAAACTGCTTACTAAGCTGTAAGAGTTAGATATGATGTGAGTCACCAACTTGAAAGTCGGGTAAAAATAGCTCGAATTAAAATTTCAGACGTGAGGTAGTGGAAATGATGAGTAATGAAATAGGAAACCGTTCCGTTGTCACTTTCAAGCTTCACGCATGCTCCTTGTGACGACGTAACTGCAATATTAATGGGGAAACTGATGCACGAGACGGTTTTAGATAACGTGTCCTTTAGGATTAGTTGTGATGATTCATGATTTTAAAAGGCAAGGCAGGAAGTCGGTTTATTTTGTTGATGAATGCATGCCTATGGTCAGTATAATAATATGGAGTTGCAATACAGCCACACTGTTTCGGTACAAATGTTATGAGCAAATACTACGAAATATCAAAGTTCATAAAATATGTGTCACCACGCCATATGTGTCATAGTCATAATAACTGATAACGTATCATTAATTACCTTGATTAATCCTGGAGGAGCTGGTGTCAATGATCCATCTCGTGTTCGCTTCTCCTTTCCTCGAATCTGATGCATGGCTGTGTTTATGGCGTTGACCCATTCCTTCATCTCTGTTACTGTCTCTGCGGCAAAGTAGTGCCTTCCCTGGTATAGGTATAAAATGAATTATGTCATTTCTCAAGTAATTTTGTACCTTTGTATTATTTATAGATCTTGATGATTGCAATGGAGATTATTAACTTTAATTGTGAACAAACCATGTCTATAGATCCCATAAAATGTTTACAAACTTCAACAAAAATTTATTAGGATATCGATATCATATCACTTTTACACGGTTAGCATGGAGTCAATAAATCTCAATATGCTGGAGATATAATCAATATATGCGCCTGCCTAGACAAGACAATCTAAACGGTCAATAAGATTTTTTCACGTTTACACATTATAACTCACTATGTCGTATCTTTGTAGGTATCAACTACAGCATTCTCATAACCTGCCATGTCGTTTTTTTTACACAATTACAAGAAAAGAGAGAACCTCGAGGCATAAAGTCTAAAACGCTACTGCTCAAACGCATGAAGGAATCTTCAAGGATTTAATGTACATTCAACATTTCGCTTTCAGATTCCATAAATCATCTATTATCATCCTCACAAGACAAGCTATACCTCAGTACATGTTTTATCCCTACATTAGATTATTATCAGAAGTCATCTTGACACAAGTTTCAATTATGACGAGATAAAGTTAGGTATTTGCCAATGAAATACTTTTGCTTGCTTGTCTAACACATGCACACGCAAGTGAAGTACGTAAGTGTATGAAAAAAGTACAATACATATATCACAATGTCTAACAATGCGACGATCACGGAGACGGCGACGATGGACGAAGAACTATGATAATGATTATGATTGCTGGGAATTCCTTTGAGAACATGTGCATACTCATAGTTCAAACTCATCTCCACCCCCTCGTTCCTTTAAGGTATTTAGCATACTTAGATTATCCCTAAGAACCTAGCATTTTTTCGAATTCCTTTATATCCCTCTTTGTGAGTCACATATCATATCAGCAAAGGAATTTTTAGTGAACCTAGTTAGATTCCATTCCTCAAGATATATATAAATACCTTTCGTGCCTTTTCACTATTTACAGAACAAAGGTATAACAACATATATGTGAATGATTGTGATTCCCCGTTTTTGCATTACATTCCTGTTACAATTTTATCCCTCTCCATAATTCACATATGTGTACAAAGTATTTGCATTTTTTACGGTCACCGTCACAGGATATGGTCTGCTAGCAGGATGAAAATTATGAAGAAAAAAAACTCTATAAAAAATTAACTTGTATGATCCATTTTTGCTCTTGAGTATATGAAAATGAGTGTAAAAAACTTACATTTTCTTCACACGGAGGTAATGCCATAATATCCCTTGTAAAAAAACTTATAGCTCAAATTATATTCACAGTTTTTTTACTGCCACCACCACACCACGACGACAATTTAACACACTTTTTGCACCATTTAAGCTAACTTTTACACTGAACTTGGCCAACCTGGTTAGCTGTCAGTCTCTAGACGGCGAGTTAATTAAAAAGTATAATTTTTTCTAGACTTTAGCAAACCGCCACCTACGATTTTTACACATTGGGCTTGTTGTAGTACAATCAAAGTTGGCTGTAATATATTGGACTAATCTTCTAATCAACCATTAGTTCATTTAACACCCTCGATTTCAATCACAACACTTTTGTATTGTATATAAAATTCACAGAAAAAAAAACATTATTATTATTTGGTAACGCTTGAACAGTGAACGGCAAGCAGAAATTTAGTATTCAACAGTTTGCCCAATAACTGATACACATGTGCCCATGCCCATTTTCATATTATGTATCCAAACAACTTTTTTTTATATGTCCATGTCATGTCCTTGTTTGAAAAATATGTAATCTAAACTTTTTTTTCACTTGCTACAAAACTACATAAAATAAGCCGACCAAGTTCAATACTATTAATAATGCAACTTTTTAGGTACGAAAAATAGTGTTTTTTTAATGATACGCTGACTCTCCCACGTCCACTATTTTTAGTACAACAGTTGCTCACATGCATGAGGAGATATTGGAGAAAAATGCATTATTCAGATAAATGGGAATGCTATATAAATTAGTTTTCTAGCTACAGGCAGAGAGTATACAAGAGACAATGCATCTTTGGCATAAAAATATTGAAGGTTGCCAAAGATGGCAGTTTAGATTAAAAAATTAAGCAAATGCACACTCACAACGGATTTATGTGTAATGAAAAGGAATTATTATAGTTTGACCTATGCCTAAGTTGCCTTTTCCTCTTAAAATGCTAATCGAGTGAAATAGACATGAGAGGGGTGCGGATGTTTGGTGAATGTAAAAATAGGTATATTTCTGAAACTGTTGTATGGACACTATGAAGTAATAATGATCGTCTTGCAAGCAAAGTTTATTGCTTTTATTGTTATTATTAGTGTTCACCGATCCATGTGGTGAGGTGTCTCCTATTGATGTAATTATACAAAGGTATTCTTAGGTGAAGTAACCTTTTGTTTGAATTCCACTTAGTGAACAAAGGAATGTGCTAAAATAACACATATCAAACAAAATGAAAGGGTCATCATATCCTCCTCCGCCTTCTTTTATCAACGTCAAGTTTGTGGTCGGCCGTGTGAGTGAGGTGAGTGCATCTAAAAATGCAGTGGCTAACTTGCAATGCATTACATGGCCATTGTTTTCATTTCATATGGATTTTTTTTGCCACTGACAAAAACATTAAAATATATAGAATGTGGGTATATGACAAATCTTTTTTAGCTGTAAGAGCTACTTTTAACCGTCAACGATGAGTGTAGGAATTAGAGAGGAAAAGAAAGAACGCCGCTTTTTTCGTATTCTCAGTGACGAAAACCAGTTTCTTCACAAGAAATGTGTTAATTGCGATCTTTTCCAAGTGAAATATTATGTATGAAGTATGATTACACGGCCTTCATATCTTAAAGACATATGAAATTGACATGTGACTTGTATTCTAGGTATATAAATATATCCCCAATGTAACATTCCTTTCTACAAGGTTTTTAGATATGACATGATACTTTTGAAAAAGGAAAATGAGTATTTTATTGCTGTTGGGTTTCCTCCACTCGGTTATTTTTCATTGAAAGGTGCAGCCTTTTATATACATGGTTTGATCACCGGGGTGGATACTAATAACTACATAACGTAATATATGTACGTGAAGTGTGTGCACAAGGCCCAGATTCATCATAAAAGGAAACTTGTTAGGAACGGACTTATTAGGACTTTCGCACAACGTCGTATTTTGCACTTATCGTCTCGAAAGTAGGTATCAAGTTCAAACCATGACATGACTTACCGAATGAGATTCGAAAAATCCTTTCTCAGTGGATCCTATGACGAAAACGTTGGTGGCTTTCCGAGCCATGCGAGTTGTAGCTTCAGTACACGTGTCAAAATATTCGAGGTTTACAAAGCCACAGGACTTTTCCGTGCCCTCTGATTTCTGTCAATGTAAATGTAATTGAACATGTCAAACTTTTTTGAGCGGTGTGTCATGCGAGGAAATTTACTTGCAAATTTATGACTATAAATGCCTCTAAAGAAGTTTTTTACGATTTGCATAAAATACTTAAAAGTGAGCAAAATCTTTTTGTTACTTACCTCATTTTCATAGAAATACAATTTCGTTTTCACCAAGAGGCAGAATCTGTCACGCCAAGTGCCTGAAGTAAGGATCCCTTTCCCACTCAACTTTTTCAAATGGCCAACTTTTGAAGCTTTCTCCCGAAGTGATGCAGCTGGAGGGATTTCCTGTGATCGTCCCCGTCCCATGATCATGCGAGAGAATAGGAGTATATTTTTTTGGATATTTTTTGTTCGTTCCAAGCGTCCGTCCGTTCGTTGTGCGTTGGGGGAAAATATCAGAGAAAAATGTAGAGGAAAAATAGGAATGAAAATGATTAGCCGGCTTTACAAAGCTACATGTATCACAAAAGTTCATCACAATCTACAACATTCGCACACTCGTCGTGATTTTATCATTGCACAAATGTGATTTTATACAGTATTAGGCTACCGTAGTGTTTAAATCTGTACTCGAACATAATACGATATCACTCTGCACAGCTCACACTCCACACACAAGAGTCGTTGAGAATTTTTTCGATTCTGTAGATCAACCATGTTCTATACAAAACCTCTAATTGACTACACTCATGAAACACTTAATACCATCGGATGTACGTTGTATTACATGTTTTTACATATATCTTTTTAAAAAAATTAATCGAAACTAACACAAGACAAGAAACAGGGGATCACTGTATAATGCTATCTCGAAAAAGACGATTTCCTGTTTTTTTATTATATTCTAATGCTTTCCAATTGTATATCCAACAAAAGCCATGCCACAGCTGAAAACTTATTTGTTGGACATTTTCTCTCTCCCTACACGCTACCTGTTCCACACTGTCTGTCTGAGATTATGTCAGTGTGTGCATATATAAAGAACGCCCTTGCTTTGTCCGCTACTAGTAAAACTCTAATGGATATTTTTTTTATCTGTATATCTTGCACTACCACAAAAGCAGACTGTTTATTTGCCTGGCTGGATTAAACAGTGGATGTGTGGAGAGGTGGTCGTTTGCAAGGGGAAAAAATCCATTTCAAATGCAAATGTATGCATTGATTATTATGTTGACGCGATGAGCGATGACGATACCGGCACAATTCTTTTTCTACTATGGAGAAGGAGCATATTTGAATTATATTCTAAATGTAGGATGAAACTTAATACAAGGTATAGAGTTACATGAATCAAATGTTTTTCTTCTTTCGTTACAAAAGAAACACGTAAATAAAGCTGACAAGAATATTCTGTGGGTATATATGCACCTGTGAAATTCCAATACAAAGTGATTTCGCATTCCTACGCTAATGTAAACTTAAGCCATGAGGAAAAAAAACGACTAAACTTAGGAAATTAGATGCCCAGTCAGATCTTGAGTGTGTTTGTAACGAGACAAGTATTTCTGAGGATATAGGTGTTTAGTCAGTTTTTATCTTTATTTTTGGTCCCATTAATGCTCTACTTGTTTTTCAAAAATATATATACATATGTGAGTAGGTATTATTCGAGGTGAACGGTTATGGCATAGATCTGACTCAACAGTCATTATTATCTCATTAAAAATTCAGAATGTTGTATTCAAACTACAAAGTTTGTAACCAGCCGGGGATACGTTGATGGCAGTTGTTTATGGCTTTTTTATATTATAATGGCATTTATGTGTTAGCTTTACATATCTATTATTCTCCTTTCACACTGAAACAGTCAACCAAGCAGCTCAACATTGTAATGCCAGTTGAGCAGAAAAAGCCAGTTGAAATGGCAATAATGAAAGGACTAATGATAGGAAGGGTGGAACGACTAACTTCCTCAAAACAAAAAAAAATCATCACGCATTTCAAACAAATACTATTCACCTAAAGCTTATACACAATTATCCATGCGTGAATACGCGAGCGAAATATCTATACATTTTTTTCTCTCAGTTTGGGATACATTTTAAAACAAAAACTGTAACCAAAAGGGCATGAGATCCAAGATGAAATCAGTTTTCCAGTCTTTTGTTTTTAAAACCCTCCCGTTACCTGTTCTTAATCCTATCAGTCAATTTCCCTTCTACAATATAAAAAAAAACCGTTAGTTCTATGCTTTACGATCACTCACTTGATCAAACAAAGACAAAACTGTAGTCCTCAATTCTGTTTTATTTTATGTTCACACTTTTTCAAATGTCCACAGTCCCAAATAAAATGTTCAGGCACAAAAAGGGGATTACGATATACGTATAGATAGGTTTGCAGTTAAGCCCACCAAAAAAAGAACATTTAAGCGATTATGGAACACAGAACAATGCTATTGCATAGCACATTGACATACCACACATTTCTTTGAACCGATCCCAGATACGACCGAATATTGAG
>JAHZNA010000803.1:0-10950 GCA_027743935.1 Sinodicranocentrus sp. ZH6 | reverse complement strand
CGGGTTGAAATTATAGGCGTGCGATTTTTCTATCCTATTTTACTGTATTTTCCTAGTCTAGAAAAATAACAGCAACTTTTCATCCGTTAAATTCAAAGAAAATTCCGGTGTTTAAGTACATTGCTTAATAATAGGCACATACATGCCATATGCACTATGCACGCCTCCGCCTTAGAGTAATAATTTTGTACCTACTCATTTCACTCAATTTCAATATTTTTTTTCACAAGAATTACTTTCTATGTTACCGAGTGTCAAAAGGGATTTATCAAATTGAGCATTTTTATTTTTCAAGACTTCTTCCCTAGCTGTTCTATGTGGTTTTGTGTAAAGAGCAACTTTTTTTTGCATATGCCTTTGAAAAGCTCGATCATTATTACAACTCCTTCAAATGGTATAAGCTAATACGGCATCCGTCAAATGTACTGTTAGCGAAAGGTCTTTATAAAAATAATATAGTCAAAAGTGTGTAGTATGGGCGAATATGCCTACTAAGGTAATATATTATATGATATCACGCTCGGTGTTTATTGTGGCGTTGTATTTTGCACACACAAACTCAAAATGCCGAATTCCACTGAAGTCGAAGAAAACTGGTTTACCAACTTGTAGCAACCGCAACTTGTAGCTTGTCTCGAAAGCTTGCTTACCTTTTTTTATTTTATTATTCAAATGTACCTATACACCTTTGGATTTATGTGATTTACGCATTTTTCTTGAGAATTGTTCGACGACTAGAATAAATCCGTTTTCTCGAGGCTTATTCTGAGAGCATGCGCAGTGACCTTTGAATAATTTTAGAGAGAAATTGTAAAAGATGATCGTTTCAACGAAATTCATCTTTACTCAGGTTACGATCATGGAAGGTTTTCGAATCTACATTAAATATAAATCTATCTTTAATCCATACACATTTTCACGGCGTCAAAATACATCCATAAATCCCATCTAATGGATTATCCGAAAAAGAAATTCATCTTGGATTTTATAAATTATGAAGCCGTGAAAGAAATAGCTCATCGCTCCCTATGTAATCGGAATCAGATCCCATAATTGGAATTTCGATTTACAGCCAACTATTCGGGATTCTTCCTGGTTTAGCGAGATTGTAATTACGTGCATATATGTATTCCCGTTGCGAAAATTCACCCGGGAACGGTACGTCTAGAAAAACCGGCTTGTGCTCAGCCCATGAAGAGTGAAGCAACGTTATTATTAGCTACATATCTGATATATCTGCAAGGAAATATTAGAGGAAATATCTATATTGATTCGGAGGAAAATGCGACAATTGCACATTCGGCTACCTAAAATTACCGCAAGGTCAATCAAATAGCTGGAGGGTAGGAAACCCGTTGCAATTATAATCTTGCAGATTTTCTCACTACCGGAAAGATGTACAAAGATGAAAATTTTTCTGTAGAAAGCGGAAAATGAGTGTCGATAAATCTGCATAAATAGATAGCTAGGGACACGGAAAGTTCACAAAAGCCAGATTTTCTGGGTCATCTTTTCAAAATCTCTTGAGCATCTCCTCAACATCTCACCAAAAAGAGTCAAGAGAGGTGATATTAAATGTAGACAAACCAGTCTATATCCATGAAAAGTTTCCCTTCTTCTTGTTCCTCATCATTCGTTTATTAGAAAAGTGCTCTATGAGCTCATATACGTACGATGGTATACTTATTACGACTTGTTTTACCCATTCAGCAAACTAACAAGGAAAAAAAATTCATTTTGTACCTGCAACACTCATTTAGATTTGGTTCACGGGGACAAATGTCAGTCAGAGAGAAACCTATGGCAAGTGTCTGAACCAATAGATTGGATTTTTACGAGAAAACTCACACCACCACATTCAAAATGAGACTTGTTTTTTAGCTCTCGCATGAATGCCTTTTAGAAAAGGAGAATGCTCATGCAAATACTGTGTCATAGATCATGATTTAAAAAAGGGAAACAAGATGTGCACACTTGTGTCTCTATCAAGTTCATCACAGTTATAAGATTTTAAGGTACTCGAATAACTATGCCAGGAAATATTGCACGAAAAAATCATTGCCCTATACACAATGTACTTTTGTGTAAGATGAATGTTCACTACCGGGAGTAATTATACGGTCGCAACCAACGGAACTTTCATAGCATACAATATTCACTCCGATTTTCATTTGAAAAAGTAGCAATCAAACCAGATTGAAGGGAATATGTGCATAACGTTATTTAGCGCTAATCACCCAACTCATCGCGAACATGTATGTATTTGTGTGCGAAAAGTGTGTATCAGGAAGTTTCACGGTGTATTGAGCTCTCATCCACATATAAAGTATAGTGCAGTTAGTTCAGAATTACTGCGAATGAATGATACAGATTTATATTTTTATTCAAAAAAACAAGCCAACTTGTGACCGATGAGCAATACAATTGTTTAGTGTTTTTTTATTTCTTCAAAAAATGAAAAAAAATCCTTCGAAATGCAAGCGGATAAGCAGGTGAAAAGGATAACCATGTAACGTGTATTCCTGGGCGTCTGCTTTTGTGCTTTTGATATTAAAAACATATTCCTCCTTTCTCATGATCATCATCATCATCATCCTTTGTTACACAGTTAGTGTAACTGGTGTGTGCAAAGTGGTTTCAATGAAAAGGAAGATGAATATATACATGTACCTCTCTACGCTTATGCTTTGGCTTTTGCAGATGGTTTGAAAAAATTTCGCTAAGAGCTGGGCAAGTATTTTATACATGGATGAAACAGGTTTAAAGGTCTTTGTACGTGTGATCCTTCCTCTCTGGTAAATGTGAATGTGGCTATTGCAGACATTCACAATACATAAGGGTGAATCTCTCCTTCTCCGGGTCTAGTTTTGCGGTACTTGCTTACACTTTGTATAATTAATCTCCGCTCGACCGAGTTCAAGAGCTTGACCTGGTGTATATAAAGAAGCAGTTGGGACGAGTTGCTACAATTCCTCGCTGAACGTCTGTGGGGATTCGTTGAGTCTGTTTACCCCTTTTTGTCTCAGGCTCGTATTTAAGAAACTTCACCCCAGACTGGGGTCCATTTCACCATGATCAAGTATTTGGTAAGAAACTTATATACCTACTACTACATATATCTTCTCTCTTTTTCAATATTTCCTCTATAATATCGTTTCCGTAAGCAAAAATCTGCTGGGACGGCGAGAACAAAAAACATCCAACTGCAAAACACAGCTCTCTTGGGAAATCATTATCACTTTTGTTTTTGTGAATTTACTAATTTTGTTGTTGTACAAGTGTTGAGATAAGTGATCTTTCATTTTGGACGTTTCACCGAATCGGAGAAATTTTCGTTTCGTGATTTTTTTGGTGAATATTTTTTAAGACAATAAGTGCCACACTCTCTGACGGAAAGGAGTTGTTCCTTACCTATTCAGTGTTTCCAGCAACATGACACACTTTTCAAAAAAAGTGATGAATTTTCTTTGAAAAAGTGCTCAAGTAAAATTTCCCCCCTTTATTTCCGTATTTACAACATAGTACAACACACACAAGCCGTTAAACTTTGAGGTTGAACGGACAGCAGATTGTGGGCTTGCTGTTGCTACTTGCTAAACTGGCAATGAACTTGATCTTGAAACCGGTTCCGCAACAAAAAATTACATACATTCTTTTCCTTTTCGCTAATAATAATCCCTATTTTTCTTCACGAAACTTGTTATTGTTTCAACATTATTACAAAAATCCGTAATCCGCCCTCAGGAGCTATCCATGTCATTATCCGAGCAATGACTTGGCTAAGAAAGCCTGTTTTTGCTATTCACTTGCTTACGGAAACGAAAAAAAGAGTTGTAATCATCATCATCATCATCATCATGGGAAAAAGGAAATGCGTAATTCTTATTTCCTTATTTATTATGAATTATTTTAGATACCCTTAGCGGGGGTGTTAGTCCTTTTCTTGACGATATCATACGTCTGTGCCCAACAAGATGGGGAGAAAAGCGACCTAGAACCCTCAGAATTCCTATTCCGACCTGTTTACATCAGGTACGGATGGCAGCCATCCAAGGGATGGGGATGGTCAGGAGGCAGCGGCGGTAGTGGAGGCGTTTCGAAGGGTTGGGGTAAGATAATAGAGTAAAATCCAGAGAACTTGCAAGCTACTCCAATGTCATGACCATTTGCTAACAATTACTCTCATTTAAACAGGCCAGCCATACGGTTACGGCTGGGGCTCATACCACCTCCACGGAGGCAAGAAGAAGAAGGGGAAGAAGAAGAAGGGAAAGAAGAAGAAGGGAAAGAAGAAGGGAAAGAAGAAGGGAGGTGGCGGCGGCTGGGGCTGGGGAGGTCAAGGTGGTGGTGGTCAAGGTGGCGGTGGGGGTTATGGTAAGCGAAAGGATTAAATAAAAGAAATTGACTTTTCTTCTTCATCAATTCAAAAGGAAGTCGATAAAAGAAATTGACTTTTCTTCTTCATCAATTCAAAAGGAAGTTGAGACTTAACTGATTAATTGACTTGTTTCTAAGCATTTAAAACAAAATAAACTGACTTTTAATCCAACAAAAGACTTAGCTCGACTTAACTCCTGATTAATTGACTTGTTACAGGCGGTTATGGTAATTGACTAACAAATTGACTCTCTGCGACCTTCTGCGACTCTCTCCTGCTCATCAAAGGAAGTCGACTTGATTTTAATTGATTTTATTGTTGTTACAGGTGGTTATGGTGGTTATGGTGGCTACGAGGAGTAGATCGACCTTATCCAACTCTTCAAAGGAATTCCAGGAAAAAAACGGAATAAAATTTAACTTATTTTCATATTTGATTTTAAAAACTCTGTATTTTGCGGTTCAGACGATTCGACGGGATGAAAATACCAAACCAATTAAACAATTTTTAAATTATTTAGTAAAAACAAGAAATGTTTTTGTATACCTTGCTCTACTACCATGTTTTTTCTTGATATCACTGCATAATAATAGCATAACGGAATTCTCTTTCATATTTCATACATCATAGTAGCAATTATAACGGAATCAGAAAAAGATCCTCTATAATGTTCTGACCCTCAAGGTCTTTTCGATGAAGATGAAACAAACCCTTAAAACAGTCATTGACCTTTTGCTAGAATCTTCTCGTCTTAAAGGGCACGGCCAAAGAAAAATTCTCAAAAGCCACGTCGTCGTAACGGCCATTATCGTACGTCTTCATCTTTGATCACAATCATGTCTATGCTCCTGCATGTCTTTAAAATCCAGATAAACTGGTCTTATAGCATGCATGTATTTTTTCGGTTATTCGCCAAAAAGAAGAGTTTTTTTTCCGTATTTTACATCCATGCATTATTACATAAGCCAATAACAATGCTATAGGACAAAAAAAAAGAGTTTACGATTCGGATGAACTTTTCAAGTTGCTTTATATGCGTGAGTACAGACATATACAGAAGGTCAAGCATGAACGCAGATGAAATAACAATAATGAGCCGTTTTTTTATTAAGGATTCAATGCAGAGAAAAAAATGACGAGAAAAATAGGATGCCAGGATCTAATAATTTTAGTAGGCAGAACTCTAGCGCCCAACCTTAAAGGATTTATACACGTTAATGACCCTTATTGTGTGTATCTGGTGGAATTAACCAATTACTTTAAGATTTTTGTGCAGGAGGATGATGAGATTGAAAAAGCAGGTATATTTTATATAGCTCCTCTAGAGATCACCCCTGTTTCAGTCGTTAACCCCGTTGAAATGAGTAAATGAGATGTGCGAGCATGTTGGCCACGTTTATATGAGTAATTACGCGAGAGGAAAAATTTCAATTTCAAATAAATCATATCACATCTCCATTTGTGCTGGCACCTATGAGCAGAGCTAACTTTAAAGTTAATTCCTGATGATGAGCAAGTTATCCAGATGCATTAGCGTAGGAATTAATGAAAAATCCAGTTTGCTATGGAACATCGACCCGTAAAACAGGTCAACGAACAAATCTCCTATTGCAACTTTGAGCTAGGTAGCTGTTAGCTGTGAGGATGATGAGCAGATATTTTCATTACCAAGAAAAACAGATATAAACATATTTTTCAACTTTTGTTGCTAGTTTTTCTTCTCCTCTTCTTAAAAGTTAGTTACATAGGCATATTATAAAAAGTGGATGATTAGAGAAGTCGCTTTGTGCTTACAAACTGCAACAACAGCTGCCTACCAGCTACCACAGTGTGCCTAAGCAGATTTTCACAAAAGACGAATGAGATGATAACAATGATTTAAATTCCTGTCCAGCAACATTTCCTCTCGCTATCGCCGTTCATTGCTTCCACCCGGTTTGTACGCCTTTTGATTTCGATATGTGGAAGGAAGAAGGAACAGGGAGAAAACTGGCTTTTTGTTGGGTACATAGCATATCGGATTTTTGCTATACGGGGATATGCAATATAATAATTAGTACACACTACACCTTCCATGCATTTGGCAATGAGTTCAAGTTGTAACATTGCAAACCCGTCTACAAAAGATGTAAAAAAGTGAGAATATATGCGGATGATCTTTATAGTACATAGACCTCCAGTTGTTTAATGTAGAGTTTAGCCACATTGTTGTTGGTCTTGGTAGTACATGTTTTTGATGTTTGCTTTTAACTTAATAATGAAATTGTAATATGTGCATAGTATCGGGGGTCCATCGTCATCGTCATCATCATCATCATATGTTGAGAGGAAAAATGCCACCTTATATATAAAGGTAGTGGGTTTTGAAACTGAAAGTTGTTCCGTCCAGTTCAACGCTCAACTCAGAGCAAAGAAAAAGTTTTCTGTGTATGAGGTTTCGAAATATTAGTGGGCCTAATTTCCGAAATGAAGCTCCAGCTGGTAATAACAATTTTGACAACTTTAAGCAATAATCAAATCATCAGCTAATTGATTCTGGAAAGTGTGGGTCGTGTGAGTTTGTGTTCTAAATTTGGGAATTATTTTTTTTTTAATTTTCAGGCTGTCCTGCTGTTGGCAGCCGTAGTCTACTACGCTGCAGATGCCCAGTATTGGGGCTACGCAGATGACTACGGTTATGATACGAACGCGGGTCTTCAATTGTACGATAGCGAGTACTCTTTGGTTCCCGTCCAAGTAGTTCCAGTTTATGATGACGCTCCAGCCTACTACCACAGGGAGGCAAGAGGCAAGAAGAAGAAGGGGAAGAAGAAGAAGGGAAAGAAGGGAGGTCACGGTTGGGGATGGCCAAAGCATAAGCACATCTGGCTCAAGGCTCCATACTTCCACGCTCAACCTCCAATAATCCACATTCATCCAGCACCCAAACACCATGTACATAAGGTTGTGCACACCGGATGGGGTTGGGGACATGGAGGCGTAAGTTTAATTTCTTTTTAACCTTGTTCATTTTGATCAGAAGTTTTGGATGCTGGCAAATATTTAACTTCGCCCTTTTCTTGCTATTTTCTTCAGGGTGGCGGCGGAGGAGGTGGTGGAGGTCATGGAGGTGGTCACCACGGCGGTTGGGGATGGAAGAAATAAGCCAGTAGTTTTGCTCAATTACCGTTGGTCTGTCAGCACACCTTCTTCCGTTCTACTTGTACTGTTGAAACTGATTCCTGAGTATTATTGCACCTATTTAAAAAGAAAAACAAGGAGAGTGAGGGGTATTCAGTTTTCTAGGCAAAATAAGTTCTATCGCCTATTTGCAAATCTCACAGAATGACTGTCTTCAAGTTTTTAATTATCAAAACAAATAAAACCAAAAACCAGTTCATTAAGTAAATACTGAAATGCTGAAATGCTGAAATGTTCTTTCTTGATGCATACATAAACTAAAAACATTATCAAATGAAAAATCATCAAAACGCCTGCATGTAGCTCATTTGAACGCCAAAACGTAATCTTTGTTTCATCGGATGAACATCATAGAAATATAAATGCGTTTGACATACCGTATAATGGACTCATAAGTGTATACTGTTGCTGATCCCGATAAAATTTATAATTTCGCAAAATGTCACCAGTCAAAATAACGGCGACACATCATCACGGAATCAGTAATTACAATCTGTGTAGTAGAGACAAATTGCATTTTTGTAAACATGGTTTTGCTGCATAAGCATCAATGACCCCACCAATGTGAATGCCACACAGTAAGATTTGAACAAATATATATATATCTTTCGAAAAAAGCTGATCTGATACTGGTGTGGTTAGGATATTAGGATATTAGGATTCTAGAAAGAGAGAAAAAGTATAAGCCCGATAAAAAGGATTAATTAAGAACACATAAATTACAATGATCAGACAATAGACTTGCTTAATGTAATTCATTGGGGAGGGATCGAATTTGAGAAAGAATATAAAAAAATCAGTTGAAATGAGAAGATGAAATCTCATGCATATTTTAACTTTTTTGTTAAATCAGTAGGGTGTATTGACCGAAAATGATATGATGGATTTAAGATTAGTTCATTCAAATTCTCAAGCTCATTCAAAATCAAATCAGAATTTCTGAATCAATGAACTAGATGATATATACCTATACAACAATTTTATAATTAAGTCATCCATAGTAGCAAATGAGCTCAGTGACTTCCGACAGGAGCCACACGATCAAACAAACCGTGATTTTTCGACACCCTGAGGGATCGATTCTATGCTCCGGTTATTAAACTTTACTTCATTCAAAAAAAGAGGAATCCCGTAAAGCTCCTTCTGTTTCTCTATATAAAAATGACAGACCAACCCACTTAATATGTTGTCGAGGGATTTTATGTTGATTCATATGCAAAACGAGTCATGAGTAGTTCACGAGTCAAAATGAGACTTGTGTATATACATTGTGCACACACAAAACCTACTATATGCTGCGGTCATCACCGGTTTCCTTTCATATTTTTTGCAGCCATTTATCTTACAAGATCCCGATCTTTACAAATGAACTCAATCCGAAGAAAAATCCAGTCTATATGTCCGACAATAAGAAAAAGAAGATATTTTTTACACAATTTTAATTCTCATCTTAAAACTGGTAAAAATTCACCGAGTACGTCGACCCTTACGGCTGGCTATGTGCTCAGGCACTTGTTATCCTCAGGTCAACGAAACTATCCTCCTTTTTTCAAGTTAATGTCATCATGAATCACCGACCATCTAATAGGTATTATTTTTTCTTACTATGATTACGGTAGTAGCATCATGATCACTTTAACGAATTAACAGGAGAACACAGACAGGGGTAGTTTTACAATTTAATGTTAATCTGCATATAAATACGCATTACATGTACACGTAGCCAGCTAGCTACAAAGTCGCTAGCAAAGTGTGAATAAAATTTTTAATGGATTGTTTGCAGTTTTCCGTGAAACCTCATAATGCTTCACCTTTCCCTGCTCACGGGACCTATCATCCATGCATCCGTAGAGAATGAATTTAACATTTTTTCCTACTCAACAATGCTCAAGTTCAACAATTCAAATGGAAATAAAATACGTTTTTAAAAAGGGATTGTACCAAGTGTTGTCCATTGTACAAGAACGTAATAATGCATTAAGGATTTTTCAACTAAACTGGTTATACCAACATATTACGACTTTGACCAGCATTTCCCCTCCTGCTACAATGATACAGGGAAATGAAGCTTCTTTTTCTTCGAGTTCCTTACCATCTGCAGAAGCAAGTGTTATGATGACCGGTAGTAATAGTGATGATGAGATATGTACCTACAGANAGCTTCTTTTTCTTCGAGTTCCTTACCATCTGCAGAAGCAAGTGTTATGATGACCGGTAGTAATAGTGATGATGAGATATGTACCTACAGAAGAGCTTAGCATTCTCAACACAACGTGCGAAAGACGGGTTTTCTCCAATTCATTCTGATTTTGCAGGAGAGTGTTATTAAATCATGTCTAGGTGTATGCAGCCATGCTATAACATGTCTGGATAGAATATTGTATAGGGATGAACAAAGAACTCATCTCTGAGAATACACGACGAAGATATGCGTGAAGCTCACTAGGTACGCCTTAATCACAAGAAGTACATGGCGACCGGATCTGTGTGCGAATTCCTTTACCCTGCCAGGCTTTCTTATATAAAGGAGGGACGAAATCGAAAGTTGTTCCTTCGGGTTTTATTAATCCAAAGAGGCAAAAGTGTCTGCTTGAAAGCAGGATTTTCATATATCAGTTTTCTTGGTAGTATCATTTGTTTTCTTATATAAAGGAGGGACGAAATCGAAAGTTGTTCCTTCGGGTTTTATTAATCCAAAGAGGCAAAAGTGTCTGCTTGAAAGCAGGATTTTCATATATCAGTTTTTTTGGTAGTATCATTTGGGACCATAAGGATTGGAGCCCACAAATAAATAGCAAATATGAGGTTTTCTATGGTAAGTTTGATTTTCGAGCAACATTTCATTTTATCAAAATTTCCTCAGTCATTATCATTGTTTCCAGGAAGTGTGGGTTAATTTGTGAGATTGTTGTGAAGTGTGTGATAAGATAACAACAGTGGTTTTATAATTCTCTGTTGTTTTTTTTAAATTGTTGTCAACAGTCGCTGCTGCTTTTGGCAGCTGTCTACATTGCGGTAGACGCACAGTATTACTATGCAGTTGATAATTCCGGTTACGGAGCATCATATGAGGATGATGTCAGTGACTACCCAGTTCAAATTGTCAGCCCTTACTCCTTCAGTGATTATGGAAGCGGAGAGTTGGCTCGTAGCCCCATCTACTTGACTGAAATCACTGAGCCCTACTTTGATCGGGATGCCCGTCAAGGAGGAATTGGAGGAGGTGGTGGGTATGGAGGGGGAAAGAAGAAGAGCCGCGGAAAGGGAAAGAAGAAGAAGGGAAAGAAGAAGGGAAAGAAGAAGGGAGGTTTCTGGTACTACTGGGGTCCAACCGTTAAGCAAGGCTGGGTAAGAACCAATAATACATCAACTCATCAACTGTAATTGGTTGT
>JAHZNA010000802.1:0-19565 GCA_027743935.1 Sinodicranocentrus sp. ZH6 | reverse complement strand
CAAGACAAACCAAGTTCACAGTCAACAAACTGGCATCCGCACACTTTTTTAACGAGTCTTCACCACTCTGGATAAATCTATGAAATCTCCAAGGCCATCAGAAGTAAAAAGTCATATGGTATTTTATCAGCAAACATATAACATTATGACATTGTGCAATTCATGAATCACGACCGTGTATCATTCATTGGCAATGATTGGCGTATAATGGACCTGTAATTTGATTTCATCATATATTGTCACTGATTTTGGTACGTTCCTTTTAATTACAGTTGACGTTAGCAGTGTGGAACTGTGTGAGTTAAAAAATTGTACTTATCCGGGAAGACTTTTAAAAAATCATTACAGAATGTCAAAAACCAGTACGAAGCGCGTGTTGATGGTTTTGCCAAATAAAGACTTCGATGTCACTGAAACATCAGTGCCATGGCATGTCTTCACAAGTGAGGGTGTAAAAGTTGAATTTTGTACCGGAAATGGTTTACCTGGGGAGTGTGATCCTTTGCTCCTATCTGGGGTCATTTTCGGTCAATTAGGTGCAGCCAAGGAAGCTAAGGAATACTATGAGAAAATGATCCAGTCACAGGAATTCAAAAACCCAACAAAATATGAAGACACAGATTTTATGAACTACGATGCTATATTACTACCTGGTGGACATGCACAAGGTATACTCTTTAAATTATATAATGCTAAACTGACAATGAAGCATATTTATTGTTGATCTTTAAAAAATATATCTTTCGACCATACTTCATTAGGTATGAAGCAATATTTGGAGGATACTGTGATAAGGGATAAGCTTGTTCCTTTTATTTCAAACAAATCGAAAGTGGTAGGAGCCATTTGTCATGGTACTGTGGTTTTAGCGAGAGCAATTGATCCTTCCACGGGGAAATCCCTTTTATTCCAACGAAAATCCACATGTCTGCCTAAATACATGGAGAAGACTGCATACTTCCTTACAGCTTGGAAATTAGGTCGTTACTACAGAACATACGAAATCTACGTCGAAGATGAAATATGTCAAGCCATGAGCAATCCTCGAGAGCAATTCCAATCAGGGACGAAAAACTTGTGTGGAAGTTTGGATGAAAAGTATGCATATGTTTGTGAAGATGACAATTACATTTCAGCCCGATGGCCTGGCGATGCTTATCTCTATGCTCGCACAATTCTCACAAAAATCAACAACGTGTAATATAAGGGGATAAGATACCAATGGAAAAGGAAAATAAACTACAGATAATTTTTTGTCCAGCAAATTCTTTCAAATAGACCAAATAGATGTACCAAAGAAGTATGCATTATTCAACCATAGGCTTGTGGAAACCCACAAGTTGTACTATTACTGATATAGTTCTTTTTACTGATTTTTCTGATCCAGTATAATCATCCCTAATATTTTATGCTAATAGTACGGTTAGTTACCTCTTTTCCCCAGTGCTGATCATCATCATCATGAATTCATTCAAGTAATCTAATCAAGATTCGAGCACACATAAAGAAAGTCAGGGGATACCATATAGGTAATATGGATGGAAAAGTATACCCCACTTCTAAACTACTCGACACAGGAAGCGCTAAGAAAGTTTCTCGTCTTCCTGGATAATAAAAATTACACAGAAAAAGTTGAAACCCGTTCCTTGTCAAAAGTCCAGTCACAAGTCAGATATAAAAAAATTGTACAAGATTCGATTACCCAGCAGATTTCGTTTGATTTGACATGTATGCCTCAAGTATGGCTATGAATGTGAAATCACGTTTGTCAGCGAATGACAAGAATAATAAAGGGGAAGGATACCGTACAGTACTACAAGGTAAGGGATGGACTTGGCCTGGAAAGATGGATGATTTTCAAGGAATTTTTCATACAACTTTTCCTCTAGTATATCTCTCATCATCCCATATTCCCAGAGAGTTTGTTCTGATTTTCACGGTTTCATAACCAATACCATACTGCAATCAGAGTCATGGGAAAGGGGCAAGTCTATTCTGTGGCATCTCAATCTCCAATGCTGTACAGCAAGCATAGCATTATCGATATTATCATGTAATTGTGGAAAGTGACGAAATATGAAAAAATAAATAATGGACATAATGTATCGTTATAAAATGGAAGTCTTGTATATAGCCAGCGGTAGTTGTGTATAATAGAGTGTGGTTATACCTGTGTGCTCTGGGAACACATTTGATTATAATGTGTATTGTTGTATGATATATTACGAAAAATATAATCCAAGGCTGTATCAAGATAGCATTGTCGATATACATGCATTAAATGGAAATATGCATATAAAAATGTCTGCACGAAGTGATAATATATGAAAATCTTGGTCCATTTTACCATTGCATTATCATACTATTATCATTGGGAACATTTTCGTCTAAAACTGGCCTTAATGCCGCAAAGCTATCATTTTTCCAATGTAATTCTAACGTCACGTTTCCATTAGTTAGCAATGCCTCTCTAAAGAAGTAGTCACGTTTTCCCATAACTTATCCACAACCCCTGGATTTATTATTGTTTATTTGTGCAAGCAATTGTGCAATGGTAAGGCTACCAAATAATTTAAGGTAAAAGCGCAGGGAAAAAATAATAATTTACTGCTTTTCAATTTTTCATACATTTGATGAATGTACGTAGACTCACGGGCAGATTTGAATCGAATGATCCAGCAATGACTCTAGAGTCAAGGCTATCTACACAAGATTCATCATCACTGATGTGAAAAATCCTAAAAAATTAGCTTTTTGCACTGCCTAAACGATCACACACGGAAAATAATAAAGAAAGATTAAAAGTGTTGAACTAAACCTGACTCATGCATCACGTACATATTATTTTCTGATTTACGAAAAAACAACTTAACAATACTCGTTTGCAGATGCATGTAGGCATATTAAGTAATGTAAAATGTAATGTACCACAGTAAGTGGTATCCACGAAGTAAAAACTTGACGCGGATGGTCTTGCTTGTCTTTTACTTGCTGTTGATGATCGTTTGATTTGCGTCATTTCTCTTGGTCTATGTGGCTGTGGTCCGTCAGAAAGGAAATAGGTATCTGGATTGAACTGAAATTGATTGAGATATCCTTGCAAATAAAACGATTTAAGTTTCGAAAATCTCAACAACGTCAATGCTTGGATGGGGTGAAACCCTGAAACCGCAAAGATGTATATATACATCCCGGAAACTTTTGCTATATGAAATTGATAAACAAGCAAAATATGCATGAAAATAATATGGCATGTATATATGAAATGTGTAGTTGTCGCTGTTCTATAATTACTTATTCTGACATGGTATGGTTGATATGTTTAAGTAGATACCACAGAAATGAATTTCCACCAGAGGAAAAATGGATTGGATTGGTTGATTGAGTTCCTAGTAATTGTAATGTCTGTGTAGTTGTGTGTATTTGCATAATACCAATTACGCGTTAAATATTTTAGGGTAAAAATGTTCGGCTACAGTAAGCTGGATTTCTACTAACTTACATTTACAAAGCTACGGCTAATTATGGATTGAGTTACAAGTGTTTTGCCTTGTTCATGTTCATGCATTAATATTTTTGTGGCTTAACGCTTAAGGTTGAACAATACAGGGAATAGGGAAGCGTGTGTGTAACCTGCAAAAAGTCATGAATAGTGGTCACGCTTACGAAATGAAATTTCTCAGTGGAATTCTTTCGGCTTCATGTTCACACGTACATGTGAAAAGCGAGTAGCATCATTAGCTAGCTATTTTTCACAGTTTACAAAATCCTTTAAGACCAGAGCGAGTTTAAGCCATTAATGTAAAAAATCCCAGAGATTTGTTAGTAGTTGGACTTGGGAAGATCGCAAAAATGAAGAAGCAAAGTTACGTTGTTACCTTTTGCACTAATAGTGAGCCGTCGACAATGGAGAGGAATCAGTCCTCAACAAATCTATTAATTGATTCCCACCACCAAGTGGAACCAAATATAATCAAAATGGAAGGGAATGAAGCGAAAAGGGATTCTGGTTCGAATCCCACTTCATCCAAAATCCGTGACAAATTCCGTGGTTGCTTGTTAGGTGCGCTGGTGGGTGACTGTATTGGTACACTTTTCGAACGAGACTATTCCGTCTCGTACACATTGCTAGAGGATCTGTATAACTCACTAACTAACTTAAGTGAAGATGAGAAACTGATGGATTTGCATGGAATAGATTTGAATTTGGGTCCGAAGAGGATTCGGGAAATTCTTGACACCAAACGACAGAGTTATGCAAACTTCACAACAACAATCACAACAGAAAACACAAGTGAAGGTGATGAGAATGTTGTTCCTGCAAAACTGAAAACCCATGAAGCAGTACTTTTGCGAAGAAATTCTGCAGTGGAGAGTGGAGCCACAACTCCTTTTGTCGAAGTTTCAAGAAGGAATTCTTTCACCAGACCTATTGAACGTTATTCAGATGATACTGTTATGACAAAGTCAGTGTTGTACTCCATTATAAAATGCAAAGGTTTCGATGCACGTCATTTAGCTCAGCAAATGACTGAAGATTATTTTCTCAACATGAATCGCAAGTTTGGAGGTTACATGCGGGATATATTTGTCCAGTTGAGGGAGAATGGTTATGGGGAACCTTATGGTCCTGCAAAGAGATATTCCAGTGGGATGGCTGCCCAAGGGAATGAAGCAGCAAGTCGTGTGAGTCCTATATCGTTATATTGTTGGAATCACAGCGAGCAACAAATTATCGTTGAATGTGCGTCCAAGATGGCAAAAGTTACAAACGCCCACAAAGCCAGTATCCACGGCACAGTCTTGCAAGCGCTTGCTATTCATACAGCATTTAATTGGGATTTGCCTCAGGATGCATACTGTAGTATATGTAGGTTAGGAGGAAATCGTGATAACCAAACTTCGTCATCCAGACACGGGTCACCATTACTGCTTAGGCGACGCCAGTCTAATTTTGCAATACGTCAGGAGCCATTACCAAGGCTTCAGGTCGAGCAGCAACCTAAGTATTTTTGTGAGCAGATACTCGAGAAAATGAATGCTGTCGAGGGAAGGGCTTCCAGCCTTTTTGAAAATTTAAAACAGCTTATGCATCACAGGTAAACTGACAATCAATACTTGGTAAATTGATATGGTTTTGTCAAAATGATTTCTTTTGATTGAGCAGTAGCACAGGAGGGGGAAAGGAATTTTTGAAGTCAGCCGAGCCTACATATTGTGACAAACTCCGTACGACACTGGAATTCCTAGCGAGATCTCAACCTCCAACAAGAACGGAAGTTATTGAAAGGTTGGGCAATGGATTTAAAGCAATTGATTCGGTTCCCACTGCTGTGTACTCATTTCTGTTTGCCAACAAATATGAAACTATACCAGAAATGTCGACGCCAATAAAAAGTCCTATATTGCGGAGCATATTTCACGCTATATCATTGGGAGGAGAGACGGATACTTTAGCTTCAATGACAGGAGCAATTGCAGGGGCTTATTGGGGATATTCTAATATTCCCAGTGAAATTTTGAGGGTGTGTGAGGGTTCTACGGAAATCTTGAAGCTTGCAGATGAGTTATTCAACATAACTTACAAAAATAATGTATGTCCGTCATGTCGCCAATAAAGTTATTTTCAGTATTTTAAATTTTATAGCCAATAACCTGTGTACAGCCATAATTGTGAATATTATATATGTTCGTTTTTGTGCAATTAAGCAATAAAATAAATTACTAGTGTTTTTTTTTTCAATTTTTAAATCAACAAGATTTTTAAACCCAACGATTTATTTCCAGCAAAAACAACAATAATGTGCTAGTTAATAATTATTGAAAATACCCGAGCATGTAGGAAACTTGAGGAGAGGAGAAACTTATTTTATTGCGCTAAATTTATTCAAATGGTTCTTCGCTGTTCAATGTCTTTTTATCAGTGAGTTCCTTGAAGTGATTCATCAACTGCTCTAAAGACCTTTCCCCGAGGATCTTGTTGTCCCGAGTGCGGACATTGACAGTGCCAGCTGCTTTCTCCTTGTCTCCAACCACTAAAACATTTTTAAAAAACATTATTATATTTATATTCCAAAATTTAAATTCTGATGCGGTATGAGTAATGATTTTTATTTATATCGAACTTGTACCTTTCATCTCCGTACGCTTTTGTTGGGCGGTGTCAGGCATTTTCTTACTTTTACCACGATGTCTCAGATTTGTACTGGTAATAAAGAGATCACTTTCCTCTGCCTCTTCTTTCGGTTCTTTAACAGCAGCTGCTACTGTCTATGAAAATTCAAAAATGCTTTTCATTGATTGAAACTATTCAACTATCAACAATAATAAATATACCATCCAATTTTACAGCTACCAATCAATCCATATCAGGAAGACTGAAAGCAGGAAACATAAGTTCGACAGTAGCAATCCTTGTTATGACTTACCGAATCCTTTCTGGTGATTAGCAAGGGTACTATTTCCCTCACACCCAATTGAGCTTTTCCACTAAATAATGTCCTAGATGAAGATTTATTCCACAGCCAGTGTTTTTTCCTTTGACAGCTGTTAATTTGGAATATTGATGATAACAAACCTTGTTTATGTCGACTCGCTACAAATTTACTACTGAAAATGAAACTACGATAGAAAACCATTCCCCACTTTTCCTCTCATTCTCCACAAAATTACGACTACCTCAACAACAATGCGTAGACGTAAGACAGATGGCGAAATAAGGTAACTTTATTGCTAGCAGGAAACCAGATATATTTTTGGCAAATACTGAGAACTCACAATGCACATAATTTGCTAGTCGGTAAGTTGTACATATAGAGCATAGGAATATCAATGCAGTAGTATTACAAGGACATTGGTAAAACAGGTAATTTCTTGACGTATGTATGTGAAAGTGAAATATCCGGCAGCTACGGGCATGCAAAATCAACAGCAATATTGCATCATCCAAATTCTACCGCATATGCTGTGCTCACTGACTGGCTTGCTACATGTAATGAAGCAATGCCGACTTGTGATTGTGAAGCGTTTCGTGAGTCAACGCTTAACGAAGTAAAGCAGAATAATTTTTTATTGACGACTTTCTTTGTCGAAATGGCCTTAATTAAATATATATACCTGATGAGGACAATCGGAAATTCCTACGTTATTTACAATGTTTAGACGTAGACGCGACTTCGATAGCGTTATAATTTATAATGACCAAAATTGCGTCCTTGAAGACTGGAGACTTGTGTTGAAGGACCAGAGCAGACCCAGCGGGGTCAAATTGAAAAATACTCAAGTCAAGCAAACTGTTTTTCAATAATTAGACAAACTTTGACAATTTTATCTTTGATCTTGCTGACCTAATTTTACAGGACAACTTCAAGACTTTTGACGTTAAGTCAAGTCTAGAGGCAACGAAAATCGAATAATAATAATAAATCACAAAATTGACAGTTCGCTCGGACTTACATTTCCCACTTTTACGCTTTTATCTAATTCTCATATTGTACTGGGAATATAAAAAAATGAATAATATACAACATTCGAATTAAAATAACTTTGACAGCTCACAAATACATACGTTTCAAATTAATTTTTAGCATAACCCGTTTGCAACTTACGGTTGAAAATATGTCTCAAATCAAGTGATTGAAATTGCATAAACAAATTGTAACTTTTGAATTATAAACCTTAACATGTGACTAATTTCTACTTTGCAATTAACCGGAAAACTAAGTCATCCTTTCATCTATTTCTCATTTTATTCGCATCAAAAACAACAAACATTTTATTCACATCTTTGTTTACACTAATTCTACTATCAGTAATTGCAAATAAACCACGCGCATTTCATTTATAAATACGGAAACTGGAAACTGTATACAATAAAATAAAATACACAAGAGTACATGTATTTGCACAATACTTTTTTAAACAAGTTTTTTGATGATAAAAAATCTTTTCAAATTGAGTATTTGCCAGTAGCTCGTACCAGCCAGAATGACTAATTGAATAACCGTAAACCAAGCTACTCTATGATTAGTACTGTCACTTGTACCCCTAAATCGGGCTTCACGCATTCTCTGATAATCCTGCTCTTTTCTAATTCGATCTGTGGCATCCAACAGTTTCCTGATTCGAAGTTGAAGGTCAGTTAACTTTTCCTTTTGACTAACAACGTTGTAATTCATTAGTTCCCCCCCGATTCGAAGGCTTAAGTGAACACGAAGATCATAATCCTCAGGCATCCGATAGTACGCCCATCCATGTGAATCGGAAGTGTTTGATGATAAGCAAATTACATGTTCTCCAGGAGTATGAGAAGTAAATGTGAAACGCCCTTTCATACTGTACACCTTGGATAGAATCACACCTTTATCTGGGTCCTTTACTTCGACACGGAGTCCTTGACCTAAGATTTCATTTGAAGAGAATTCTCGCAGGTTCTGGTCCCAGCTTTCTACTTTGTACTTGGCTGTCAAAAATACGCAAATGCCAAATTACATTTTTATTGTTGTTGAATTAACCTAATTAAATTTCTATTGACCAAATATATAAAAATAAACAAACGAAATATAATTAAACTATAAAAAACTTGCCAACAATCGTGGTATCGTCTGGAATTTCTTCCGTAAAACATTTCTGATCTGAATGCTTCATATGGAAATACAAAGCAGTTGCTGGATTTATAAGTACAAAGACGTGTACCATAAAAAATAAAAATGCTGCCTTTCGAAAAACACCCATTTTGTTTACACCAACACTTCAGTATTTTCCTGACCCTTTATCAGTGTTCTATCTAGCTCGTAATAAAATATAAAGTGTCTCCAAAAATGTATAAAATTAAGTAACAAAACTTTTATAGTTCCGGAAATGAGATAATCAAACAAACAAGAGGAAAGCCCCAAATAGCCAACAAAGATACATTGCAAAGATATATATTAAACGTTTCCGGGCTTTTCCAGTAATTTCAAAACTGGGTCATGTTTCAAAATTCCCCAGGTTTGTTTGTGCTGAGGGGTGCTGAAGGAACCTATATCAAAATGTGTAATCTCAATGACAAAGGTTTTATATCATATTTTTTATTATTTCCCACAAATAATTTACCACCATTGTTACAAATTCAGTTTTTAATACAAAATAGAATCACATGAGGACATGTTCTCGTGGTCAATTATATTATAAGTATATTACATAATGTAAAATTTTAGAACTAGAAACTAGTTGAGTATTC
Source organism: Sinodicranocentrus sp. ZH6 (assembly GCA_027743935.1). Lineage (NCBI taxonomy): Eukaryota > Metazoa > Arthropoda > Collembola > Entomobryomorpha > Entomobryidae > Sinodicranocentrus > Sinodicranocentrus sp. ZH6. The sequence goes on along the minus strand of JAHZNA010000802.1, from coordinate 10,345 downwards.
TTTCTTTCAAAAACTTGCTTAAGTAATAAAAAGTTTTTCACTTTCACTCGAGAGTGTGCTAGAAAACTTTCACTAGAAATTTAGTAATCTTGCCAGTTAATAGCGCAAACTTCTAAGACAGAAGTTGAGATGTCTAATATCAGGTATACCTTTTGCATGAATATGCGCTGTTTTATCTTTGTTAGTATTTAAACTACAGACTAGTAGTATATACGCATAATTAAGTTTATAATAGTTTATATCTATATAACTATCGAAAGCTTTCTCTACACTCTTCTCGCATAAGTTATAAGTACAAAAGGGAAATCGATGATGGTGATTTTCCTTCTCCTCTTTGTGATTAGTATATTGAATTTGTGGTTGATATGTTGGGTTGTATTGTAGTTGGTATATTATGGCGAGTGGAGGACATGTAATGTAAATGCTAAATGTACAAGTTTAAATTAATTTCTCGTTGTTATCACTTTTATTCATTTTTATGACTGATTCATTGTTAATCCACGGGATGGATTTTCTTTAGGAATTTCTGGCTTTTCTGGAGGATTTGTGGAGTCGTCTGCAGGAGGGGGATCGACTACGACAGACACAGGACTATTTTCATTGTCAAATACTTCATCTTCCTGATCTTCCTCTACGTCTTCCTTTTCCTCATTTTCATTGTCACTTATCTCATCCTCAGGTTCCTTTGTGTCATCTTCAAGATCAAAGGACAGAGTTGGGATTGGAGGCTTGCCACTGCGGCTTTCATCTAAAATGCCCTTGTTCTTATGTCTCCTCCTTCTTCTTCTTTTCTTTTGCTTGCCTAACCACTTTCTACTCTTCCCTTTGCTCTTTTTGCCTAACATTTGAAGTAACTCTGGGAAAATTTCCTTTTTGTAAATATCTAGCAAAAGAACGTCCTGCTTGTTCACTCTACCTTTCCCCAGCAAAATATAGGCAACATCGGCGGTAATAAGTTCAGATTCATCATTCTTCTTATCCTTGCTGGCTCCTTCGCCAGTCCAGTCGATATCACTGAAGCCCATGCTAGTTACACTGCTACGCTTGCTAGAGTTGTTGAAAGTCGCACTATCTAAGCTATCAGTTGAAGAGGAAAAGTCAAACTCGTCATCTGCTTTGTCCAACATTTGCGTCATAAGCATGACGAGGTCCTTTCCTGTGGGCACATTGACTGCGTATTCAATCAAACCTTTGGTGCTTGGAACGGGGAGTACGTCCTTATCTAAACGAGCAGATATAGCGTCGATAGGTTGTGCGATAGGAAATCCTGGTCCAGTAAGTAGTCTCACAGTTCCATGAACAGAAATCGGAACAGAATCACTTCCGGATGTTTTGCCTCCTCGACTTTTTGAGGTTTTCGTTGTTTTGAAAGATTCAGGAGATGGACTTCGACTAAAATGGTCCATTTCCTCCTTCAGGAACAATGTACGAAACAATGGAATAGCTTTGTCGCGTCCTCCTAATTCCTGAGCTATCACTGCTAAACATTCCAGAGCTGATTGACGGATTCGACGTTCCTCGTTCAGCATTGACAAACACACCTAGTAAAACCAAACGCAAAGCTTTGTAAAAATTGTGTATTTTAGAAGTACATTTTAAGGGTGCATGGACGACATTTAATATTTTACAAGTACATTCTAAGGGTGCATGGACGACATTTAATATTTTACAAGTACATTCTAAGGGTGCATGGACGACATTTAATATTTTACATTGTATTGAATATTTGATATTTTTTAAAAATAGGCAGATAAGTCAAAGTGCTTCATTACCCATCCAGCAATTTCCTCTAAGTTGTGGAAGGCTTCTTTGGGAAATGTAAGTAGTGCGTATGTCAGCGTATCTATCGCGGCAGCTTTGGTTTTTGCCCCAGTCGTCGTCTTACCCGCCCCACCGTCACTTTCCATGACGAGAATGAAATATATTGGACGCACCACCAATGCTGGACCAGCCACTTTGACAAGTCGTGCCAAGCAAAAGCTTGCTTCTGGACGAATTTTTGAATCAGAATCTGCACTATATTTGCAGAGTATCCGGAAAAGCCATGAAAGATCAGCATATTTTAAATTATGGCTAGAATGCATTTCCTGCAGTCGGTCACAAAGTACCCGGATGGCACTCAGGCATGCAATCTGTGAGATATAGTCATCTTCAGTTTTGTTTTTACGAACTTTCTTCAAAATCAAAGAAACCAGTGAAATAAGTGACGCCATGTGATCCTCTAGAGTTTCAGACGACACCAAGCGGAGGTTGTGTGATAATAGGGCAACCAACTGGGACAAGCTCTGATATTTCCGTGACGGATCAAATTTCGGTTGCTCCCATGAAGATGAGGTGACCTAGTTTTTAAGAAAAATTGTCGTCCCATTTAAAAAACAATTCTCGTGCATGCAAATCATGTCATGTCATCGTCAACAATGTCAAACGTCAAAAGAAGCAGACCATTGAATCAATCTTTTTCTATTACTAGACCTATTTATGTCCGCAATTACAACTAATATTAAATAAATTATGATTACTCGAATGGAACCAGATAAATTAATTAACAGCAGCGCCGCAAACATTACTCTACGAACATTAAAATGTGGAGCATTCAGAAGACAGAATAGCCAAGCATATTAAAATAAAATAATAAATAAGGTCATGCAGAAAAAAAGAAAGTTCACGGAAACACATACTAGAACATACATAAATGTATATATAGCTTAAGTGGCCTGCCATTCATTTCAGATTCGTATAGCTTTGATTTACTCTTAAACAAAGCGAATGTCCTACTTTTCGCATTCAACTCTGAGATTGCATGCAAGTAGTGTGAAAGTTTCAGACAAGCTGTGCATATGAAAATATTACAATCAACGTAGTGTTCTTCAAGAATACATTGTAGCGACGTGTCTACCGACGTACATGGTTCGATGGAGACGTCAAATCTGGATCAAATGCAGAGAAACGGGCAGGTGAACGAGGTCAGCTCGTTTTCTTCCTCATGAACGAAACGGCACTTAAGTCGTGAGTCAAACAAACCTTCTGAGCAAAGTTATGCTATACATATAGTCTAAAAGAAAGCATGGAGAAAGTAGCAAGAAGAGAAGTGGTACCATGGCCAAAACTGAAAAAATTTGACCATGGGTGGTGAATGCCAATTTTTTACTGATCACTTTTTTGTGTACACATTTTATTGTACACGCGAGACGCGAGTGTCGACAAGCTGCTAGCATATTGATAATAAATGCATGCTTAAAAATGTTCCAAGCACGAACTTATTCGTAGATTACAGTGCTCTGTGGTATAACAAAAAAGTGAAATACGAATGATTTATCAAAATCTGACACACAATAACCGAATCGTATGGCATGTACTTGTGCATTACTGGGGATCGCTGCATATGAAAGCTGAATGTGCAAAAGTAACAGTTAGACTGACGTGACGTGAGTTCAGACGTTGTCAGACAGCAGGTTCGAATTGCAATTTTCTATAAAAACGCTGACGCTTTGTGTAGAAGTGAAAGATATTACTTTAATACACACGTACGTACATCTCGTCAATGCCACACTAGAATATCCACCGTAGGAGGGGACTACTTAATAACCAAAATCAAATTCTCACACTTAAATTCCTTCTCATTCTTTAGTCCCAGAAGGGTGTCTCAAAGTAGCTAAATCTACAAAGCTTAATGGTCAATCATTGGCAGTGACTGCAGAAGACATCGTAAAAACATTATATATCTACACCCATAAATAGATGTGAAATGCAAGCACTTACTTTCCCTGCATTTGTTATCAAATCGCATATAGGCATAGTGCATAGTGTATAGTACAAAAGTGTGCACAGGTTTATGACTCAAGGCGAGAAAAATTTAATGAAAAATAAATAGGGAAAACACTTGTCTCAGTTTTGCATGCTTTTTGTGGGTAAAAAACGGAAATAAGCTCAAAATCCAATCATTTTTTACTTTTCCTACTTTGCGGCTATTTTTTCACATCTGCATTGTGATTACTTTCCATTGTGCGAAATTGTTTAAGAAGAAAAACCAACTCTTAGCGGGTGTCGATTTAACGTTTGTCATGCACAATAATACACCTTAGTGAAAATGAAAATGAGTGGCAGTAAAACGAGAAAATGAGACAGGAAATGCTGTACATTATACAGAGCTACATGCATTGATTGCCAGCTGCATGCATAAGCTCAACCTACGCTCACGCTCGTCATACTGGAAGTGGTTTCTTGAGCTCAGGTAGAATGGACAGGGAAAAGAAAGATCGCTGGGATTGGGATAAGGACTTGGTGTAATTCGTGGCCACTAAAAAGCCCATAAAAAGTGAAAAGTCTTACATTTACATTGTGTGGCTTACAATATGCAGGTACATATAATCATGTTCACGGCATGGCGTGTGACCCCAAAAAACTTTCTTTTCCCTCACACCGGTCTTCATTCAAGTCACTAGTCAATATAATGAGAATATAGGTCAGATTTCTTACCTGATTTGAAACTTGAAGGGACTGCGAGCTCTGCGAAATCCCGCCTGTAGAAAGTCGTGGTTTGTAATTGTTTATGTCTTGAACCATTTCATCAACTAAATTTGAAAATTCGTAGTCTGCCGTTGACCCAACAGATCTTTCATCCCGATTGAACTCATTCCAGACAACAGCTAGCATTTTTTCTTCCATCGGTAACTCTTGAGTTAGGTCGATATCACCGCGAATGAGTTCATGAGAATCCAAGCTACGGTCCTCAGATGCCCAAGGGGGGCGGAATGTAATATCTCCAGAATCTTTTGTTGATGTAATAGTCGGTGGTGGACCAGTTGCTCCGCTCTTTTTCCATTCTTCCATTAATCTATCCTTTTCCTTTTCCAAGTCTTCAGACTCCAGGGATACTTGACGAGATGATTTGTCATTTGAAGATGCAGGGGATGGAGGCATTGCTCTGTAACCTGACTCGGCTGATGGGATCCGAGTAGCGGGTGGAGACTCCTCGTAAAAGTTTTTCGAAATGTCATCTTTCCAACTCCAACTCTCTTCTGACTTATTTACTATTGGGTGTTCACCAGAGCTGGTAAATTTTGACATTTCACTATCTTTCGATTGAGTCATGTCTACTTCACCCCCGTCATGACTTTCCATTGTAGCGTGACCTGGAACTGGAATATGAGAGTCTTCCGGCTTTTCTTCCTTTCCTGACTCATCCTCCTCACTGTCTTCTTCAGATGAAGAGCCTTCTTCGGTCTCTTCATCATCTTCAGTCTCTTGTTCCGTTTCGGCAGAAATACCCATTCTTTTTAAATGTTCCTTCCGCATTTGTTTACGTATACTGTTCAGAGCGAACTCTCGAAGCTTACTTTCATCTCCTTCATCCTCAAGTTTTTCACCTTTAAGGTCGTCATATGTTATTAGTTGCTTGTTAACCACATCTACCTGTTGTAGCTTTGGAGTAGAATGTCCGTTTTTCTCGTCGTCTTCACTAGATTCACTATCAGTATCCGAGGATGACGCAGTATTTTGTGCCGAGCTTTGTCGGGAGGAGCCTCCCGAAGAGTTATTTTCACTTGTGGATTTGGTTCTGTTTGTTGAAAGACTGTGCTCCATCACCTCATCGGCGAAAGATACTTGATTTGCGTCAGGGTGTTTTATTGTGGATTTTAATGATGTAATAAGGTCACTAATGGACTGTTGGCTACTGCTTTGTGTGCTGTGTGTCCAAAGTGAATTACTTTGTGCAGAAGATGTCGAGATGGATCTTTGGCTGAACTGAGTTGTACTCTGTAATTTGAGCGAAGACAAATGTGAGTCAAGCTCATTGTCATGCTTGGTATGTATGAAAAGATTTGGTCCGATAGATGTAAAGCTAATCTTTCATAATCTTTAAGGCAGCTATATAGCAGAATAAAAAGATAATCTAATCGCTTACCATGTCAGAATGTAGCTTTTGAAACGATGACTGACTTGAAGATTGGCTGGGGGTACTACCAGTTACTGTGGTACTGTTGGAATTATTATTACCTTGTATTGATGAGGATGTTTCACTATCTACTGTGGGAGTTCTACATACTGTGTAGGTCATAGTACGTAGAAAGGGGTGGGGTTTTGGGAACCTTCCTGATGACGATGTTGTTGACGGTGGAGTAAAAAATATTGGAGGTAATTTTCCATCAGAAGTTTCTGGAATTTTTTTAACGTTCCCAAGTGAAAGTTGCCTTAATGCTGCTGAAAACTGTCGATTTCTTGTTGATTTCGCAGAAAGGCTTTTCGTGTGATGCAGTATCAAAGGTACTTTTCCTGGAGGAGTTAAACTTACAAATTTTGTCATCGCCAAAGCAGATGAATCTGCAGTATGAATTCTACTAGAGGCTTCACTGTCTTCAGTGGAAATCGAGGATGTTTTAGATGTTGTTTGAGTATCACTAGATGTTGGACTGTCAACAGACAACTGTATTTGTACTGGATTAGGATGACGTGAAAGAGTTTCCACCTCAGATTTTCTTGCTGAAAGACTTCTGAGCTTTCCACCAACAGAATACATCTTATGAACAGCGGAAACTCTCCCAATAAGACTACTACGAGCGGATTGGCTCCTTGATGAAGTTTCCGAAGGCGAAGTTGACGAAGTTGGTTGTTTCGTCATTGTTTTTCCAACTTTACCAGAATTGTTACTTTCACTCCGGATTTCATGCACAGTTTGGCTTCGTGCTTGCACAGGTAGAGGTATTTTCGACTTTTGGGGTAAGGGCAGGTCGCTTAAAGACGAAATATTTCTTCCCTCCTTAAACCGGCTAGCCAGTATTCCTGAATCAGTCTTGTAGTCTGTTGGATCCTCTTCAGATAATAAATCACTATCACTGTCCTCCTCATCCTGATCAGTGCTATCGTCATCCTCATCACTTTCAGCGTCTGTCCTCAGATGTTTTACAGTGTCTGCTGTAGTGGTTGTATCCTCAGAAGCATCATCCTCGCCGGATTCATCTACATACTCACTTTCACTTTCATCTAAAGACACAGTAACCTTTACTTGATCATCATATAGGAAAGGTTTCTCCACTTTTACTCTCACTTTCACAGGACTTTTTGGCACATTGCTTAAATGTAAAGATGAGGATGTGGAGGTAGTTATCGAGCCCTCCTCATCCTCATCCTCTGTTGCTGACTGTAATTCATCAGTAACTTCTTCCGGAGGTAAATCCTCCTCATCCTCTTCCAGATCCGTAATGACACTAAGCATTGACACAGCAGGCGAAACAGATCGTGATTTACTTTCAACAGCTCTTAACATTCTGACACTTTCTTTGAATGACCTATAAATTTGCTCGTCATCGTCATCCTCATGATATTCTTCAGCGGATGAGGCTTCGTCAGTTGGAACATGTGCACTGCCGATATCATCTGCGTCGTCTTCATCTTCGTCGTCCTCCTCAGTGAAAGCAGCGTCAGTTTCTGAGGTTTCGGTTTCTGTGACAAGTTCAGTGGTCCTTGGATTAGGATGAAGTATACGGGAAGTACCTGGGTAGGTACGACCAAGTGTTGCAGCAGTGATCGAAGAAGTAGCAGGCTCTGTTGTAGTACTGCTACTTCTACTAGTTGAGAATGATAACGTTGGTTGCGTGAAAGATGTGGGGGGACTTCTGCTATATTTTGAAGACGAAAGATGGGAGAATGATCTCCGGATGGATGAGTTATTGCTTGAGGAAGACGAGTAGCCTGTAGCATGTCTGGGATCACTATCAAATAGCCTCTGACTGGATGACCTGGATGATTTCGGAAGAACTTGACGCGCTGAGGTGCTGTACCATTCTGAAGACGCTGCCTTCATGTGTACCTGTGGAGAATGGAGTGAAAGTGTCCCGCTTGTCAACTTGTAAGATACGTTACAAAAAGCTAAGTAAGTAGATAAATATACAAGCAATAACTACTGTTAGGTACCCGTCAGCATTTAGCTCGATTAGAACCATCTGTGACACTACGCTTCGGAAACGAGATGAACACGCATCGAAGCAACTCCGGACGAAGTCACAATGCTTTCGTAAACGGTTAACTTAGGTCACACACAACGTTTTGTTTAAGAATGTATTCAATATATACAAGATTCAATTCAACCATATTCAGATATACGAAACTTTCTCATGATGATTTCTTAAAATAGTTCAATGGTTACTTTCGAACTACGATAAATGTAGTCTATCCCTTCAACAATTGATGACCTGCACTAAGGTGAAATTGCTGGTGCAGGTTGCCCCTGGTATGTTTTCACGTTCACAAACGGCCATTTTATTAGAATGACTGGATTATTATTTTAGAAACAGTGAAACAAAATATTATTAATTTCAAAATTTCATTAAATGTAAATTCGGTCAGGTCAGAATATTCAATTAAGTTTGGCATGCCAGAAATATATTTGGATAATTTCACACGAGAGTTGAAACATGCAACCTGCATGCACAACAGTGACCAACTGAGAAATTAGGGCACGCTGCTTGATGTTTCTTATTCTGAGTTGATGCCGTCAATATAAAGGACATTATGATTTTTCTTTCTTCTTTGCATTGTCGACTTTCCCTTATTACTTTTACCTCCTAGTGTGGTCAGTATTCAGTGTTCAAGATCACTCTCAATGCATACTGAGATAGGTGTACCTATACATAAATCCGAGAAATACGGGTGTTTCTTTGCCCTCCTGTGCTACTTACAAGTGTTTGTAATTCTTTGTATACTTTTACAACCTTATCATTTCATCTTGGCTGGGTGGACTACAGAAAAATATGTAGTGAACGGTACATGATGACGATGATTAAATCAATGTGGGAACACTGTGGTGAGTTAATACATTATGCATACACAATCTGGGTTCTGGGTACTACCATACAACAATTTATTGGCTATTAACACACTAAGGCACTTTTCTCTTAAATCATATTGCAGTAAGAAAAGTATTGCGATATTGACACTGTCACACTAATACCTGATTTACACCCTATGCACTAGTGAGTAGTGAGCATACTAGGACCGAATACCATAATTAGTAATTAGCAATTAGCACGTACAGTCAACAGTGCTACTAGGTATATAAGCATGAACTTTCTCTGGTTTCGCCCTGTATCCTGCGAGTAAAAGAAAATGCTTTTTCTTGTTTTTCCTTATGCATAACAAAAAGGAACAGTAACATCACATATTTTAACAACGTACGTTTCATGAAATTATGAAAATGATGCCTCCGAAAATTAGTAATTCGTTTTGGTTTTACTTTGCTAGTTTAAATTGGGAAATGATGAGCTATAGACTCTAGTCCATGACGTAAGATAACAGACTTCCAATTGAAAGTGTATAATATAATTATTTTTCTACTACATTTTATTTCGTTTCCGTTACATTTCATCTAGACACTTCAACAGGAAGAGAGTAATTTGAGTTTGTTTATTAGTGAATTTAATAAATTACTACAGATAAGTTCAGTAATATTATTTTAAATATATGTAATCTGAATCCGATGGTACACTATTCAATACTACGTTTCGTGTGGCGTGGCAGTGATCTCCGCAGTTTTCAGAAACTCATTTTTTATTGTACTGTACTATGTATCACACTACTTATAGTTGCTTTCGTTGTTTTAGTTTATTGCACATTTATACATCGCCGTTTGTGTGACTTGTGTGAATGAATTGTATATATTTTGGTAAGACCTGATACAAGTTGAGTATTGTTCTAAATGCTATCTAATATAATAAATAAATTTACTGCTTTCCTTGCCTCTTGTCTGTGTAATAAAATCTCATGTAAACATTTTTCAGCCAACATTACTGTAAAAATTAAGTCACGCTTTTGAGACTGCCATCTTGTCATATCCTATATCAGGCTAAATGTACTTAAGAAATGAAAAATTACAATTAAAAATCAAAGGGTCACAGAAGTGAAATGGAAAAAAAATCACATGTGCGTTCCTGCATACACATTGGTACGGTCATGGCGTTACATACAACTAACTAACTAAGAAAAACAGGAAATAAAACTTCTGGGAATACTATATTCAGAACATTGAAGCTGTCATATAAATGCATCTAAAAGTCTTTCATGCTAAGAACATCGGTCGGTGGAATAGGAATTGTGTCAGTCGCTCTTTTCAGGGGCCGTTGCTGGAAAGACGACTCGGAAGGTATTATCCATTAAAACATCCACAAATCTGTCGATAGGATGAACAATGAACGGGATACACCCAAGGCCAATTGCAGTTGTGGTCCATTTCCTAATAGGAAGGCTTAATTTCGTACCCCGTGCCAAAAGAAACAAAGATAACGCACAAACGCGATTGATTGTGAAACCTGGAATCGCAACGGATGCCAATGATTGCCAAGTGACAGTGTCG
>JAHZNA010000801.1:0-20083 GCA_027743935.1 Sinodicranocentrus sp. ZH6 | reverse complement strand
AGAATGCATTGAGTAAACCTTACTGGAGTAAGAAAATCTCGTTAACTAGTGTCTTCAATTTTGTTGTTTTTAAGGACCTGAAAAACAAATGAATTAATAATGATTACCTTGTTAATAATTGTTGGAATTGCTATTCTGTTGCTAATCCGAGAATTAGCAAATTCCTGGCGCAGACCCCCAGGTATCGTGGATGTATTTCTGTTAATTCCTTTCAAAATAGGTCATCGAAATGATGCAATAGTTTATGAGGTGATAAATTGATATTCTTCTGCAGGACCAATTCGGTTTCCATTGCTGGGAACGATGATTCAAATCTCAAGAGCACATCCTGTAGGCTTCATAGCTATCGACAAACTTAGCAAGAAGTACGGCGACGTCATGAGTATAAAATTGGGGCTAACTGATTTCAGTAAATCTATTGATCACGAATAAATGCTATTAAAATTATGCAAATAATTAATATATTTAATACGACAAGTTTTTTGAATTGTAGTTGTTGTGTCATCCTATGAAGCTATAAAGTTTTTCTATGGAGGTAACGACTGTGGGGATCGTCCATGCGAAGGCATATGGCTAGAGAAAAATTTCAATAAAAACCTTGGTAGGTATTTCAAACTTTGTGATTTCCGACATACTTCCTTAAACTTCTAGCTCCTATCAAAACGTTATCTGCCTCGTGTCTCTGAAACAGGCGTCATGTTCAGTAACGGTGATGTATGGGTGGAAATGAAAAAGTTTGTCACACAAACTGGCAGACATTGCGGATTCTTTAATCGAATTTGGATACAAAGAATTGTCCGCGAAGAACTAAACGATTTAAGAAAGCGAATCGATGAAGAAATCTCAACAAATCCTGACAACGTTATAGAATTTACTTGTTCCGGTCTCATGAAAATCAGTTTTACAAACCTAATCACTTCTTTCATCAGCGGAAAACGTCATTCCTACGATGACAACGATTTTCAAGAGTTGATCATATCAATGGAAAAGTTCTTCAGGGCTAGCTCTTCAGGAACAGCGGTATTAACTGCGTTTCCCTTGCTCAGATTTGTTATGGGAAAGTCTCTAGGGTACGACATTCAAATGGAATCCACTCGGGGAACTCAGACATATTGCAAAGTAACCATTCGAAAGACAACTTTCTATTTATACATACTTTACTTTCAAGTTTTGAATCTATCGTATGCCGTAAATATTCTCGCAAACAGAAAATAATCGAATATCGTAAAAGTCTCGCTAAATTTAAAGAAGGAGAACCTACATGCTTGGTGGATGCATTCCTTCAAAAAATGGAAGAAACTGAAGACGACCCTAACACTTCGTTTACTGGTACAAATGCATGTGCTTTTTATTCAGGAAATTAATTTTTAACGAATGGACACGATGCTATTTGTATTTTAAATCTTATGTGCACCATTTCATTTTTACAGAAGAACAGTTGCTCGTCATTCTCTCAGATATTTTCATCGCTGGTACAGAGACAACCGGAAATTTGGTCCAATTTACTATTCTACTACTAATGACTCACCCGGATAAGCAAGAAAAACTATACCAGGAAATTATAAGCATGATAGGACCAACAAGAATAATGGAAGTGGAGGAACGGAATCGGTAATATATGTATAAAGTCGATTAAAATTTAATTTATTCATTTCCCTGTGAAATTAATTGGTAGTTTTATGCATGCAGATTAATCTATTTGCAAGCTGTTCTCCTTGAGTCACATCGTTGGGCTAAAGTTGCAATAAGCTTGGCACCACGCAAAGCTACCATTGATATTAAATACAAAGATTATATAATTAAAAAAGTATGTGTTATGTACATATGCCATTAGTATTGCCAACTAACTGAACTAACCTCATAAATTGTATTTTGATTAGAATGATACAATTTTTTAAGGGAACCATTGTGACTGCAAACATGTACGCAGTTTTTCAAGACAAAGAGTATTGGGGAGATCCAGATATATTCCGACCAGAGCGATTTATTGGGAGAGATGGGATGCTTACAAAAACTGAAAGAATGGTGCCTTTTGGAATGGGTAATGCAAAATGCAGATACGCAGCATCGCATGCTTTACATTATGTACGCTAAGTTATTATGAGAAAAACATTTTTATCATTGTCAGGCAAGCGCATCTGCCTAGGGGAACAACTAGCAAAGGACAGTTCCATTTTGTACATCACAACACTAGTTCAAAACTACGAGTTCCGAGTACCGGAAGAGCACTACGGCGGAAAATTGCCCAGCTTGAAGTTGGTGGAAGGGATAACAACATGCCCAGTAGATTTCAAAGCCAAAGTTTTGAAGCGTAGATAAAAACAGCGACTCTTGTGAAGTAGGCCACCTATTCAAATTCAACTTTCTAAATCAGCCAAGAGCATCAATCATTTCATTGAAGGAGAAAATCCTCAGTTGCACAAGAAATACCATTTTCATAACCCATGAAACAAGAGAATCACCCTAAATACTTTAATATGGATGCATAAGTTTTCTTCAACTTGTAGCTAAAGTGAAAGTTTTTTTTTTATTTTGGAAAACTTTCTCTTTGCCGATGGGGGTTTTCGTAATGAAGTTTCTCATATGTAAGAGTTATAATATAATAAAATAAAATAATGGAAATTGTTGGATCATATGTTATGAAAAAGCGCCAGCTGCACTGTTAAGTGCTCAACGTAACATACCAAACTGACACTTTATTCGTGATGCTTGATCGAGATCATAATCATCATCATCATCACCATCCCATTCCAACTTTTTCTCCTATTCCGCTATCACAATCTTCATCTTTTCACTTTCTCAAAGTCGCATTATCGGCACATCACCTCGTTCGTATTGTGTTGTGCGGTGAAAGACATTAGAAAGAAAACTGCTACTGAGGCGTTATGTGATGCGATGTTTAGTGCAGTGCTAGTAATATTGTGAAGCAAAAGGTTGAGACAAGTGAACAAAAGAAACTTTTCCCATTTACCGACAACCTGCCTAAACAGCGCTATATTGTCATTTTGGGCAGAGTAGAGGGAAGATCGCAAATTGAAATTACATAAACTCTCATCTTCCGTATTCAGCGGACTGAGCTACTTTGATTGGCCATTTTGACAAAAGCGAAAAAAACTGCAAATATAGCAATAGCATTTATTGTAATGAGTATTTCTTTCGTTTCGCATGAATCCACCAGAGAAATAGATATGATATATATAGGAGCAAATTCTATTAAGAAAATATCCAAAACACGGCTAATAAACCGTGTACTTAATATAATACAATAATAAATTGCTACAGCTACTCCTCTCTCACTTGAGAGAAAAAAATGTTTTTTATGTTACACTTTCCTTTAAAAACCCTGCACTCCCATCATTATCATCATCATCATTTTATACGGATCAATGATTTTCCCTTCTGCCATAAAAAGGCAAAGAGAGGCAGAAAAAAATCATGAGGGTATGGAAAAAAAGTTGGCTGAGCGATCGTAAAAACTGACATTCACCATGCGGGTAAACTGCTACATACACTATCGCATTCCCACTTTTTACTGATATACATACAAAATACGGCAGCACATGTATGCTACGTGATTTCACAACTTTCCATTAAGCATTTTTATAGGAAAGATGTAGTTCCAGTGGTTCATGCAGCTTTGTGTATGGTGTTGTGCTGCACTCAATGCTTGCATGTGCTTTCACTTCTCATCCGTGCAAAATAAATATAAAAAATAAAGATCATGAGAGTTACGTACGTACAAAATGTATAAGGAAATCGTATTAAGATGAAGGAAAAAATCTCCCAGTTGAGAGTGGAACAAAAGTCGAATAAACTTTTACTTGGAATCTAGGGAAGTTCCACAGTAGCGGAATGTTGCCTCCGTAATACTGTTATGTACCTATTATTCTTTGCATTTATTTGAAGGCCTATTTTCCGCAAACAAAAGAGGAAATTGCTCAGTTTACCCTTTTGTTATTTCGTTTCCCTTGAATAAACCACTAGAAAAAGGAGGAAAACGGGAATGTGATAAGAAAAAAACACAACGTGAAAGCCAAGCTGGCTGGCAAATGCGGTGAAACAGAATGAGTCTTTTTTCCTCAATATCTTTCGTTTACACATGGGCTTTTAGTGCAGACAAAAAACGGAACGGAGTTTCTATTTTCTCATCGGAACGCTTCCCACACTACTTTATGTACTGCATTTGCATTACCGCTCACTTCCAACATGGGCCTGCTTTTGAAATAGTTTTATAGAGCGATGCGGAGTAGCTTTTTTTAAAAATGGTACAAGACCACATTTGAAATTGGTGGTAAGGGTGTGATGAGCTTTGAAAAGCCGCATTTTTCCCGAATACACCTTTGCCATTTTTGTAAACCCTAGATTGACGCAATACAACCCTTGCTTCAATTATCATAATCAGCATTATCTTACTTGATAGTTGATGTGAGCTGGCACGAGCTCTGCAAGCAAATGCGGGCTAGAATGGCTTAAACGATTTAAAAGGTAAAGAAAATCCTGAAATATCTTGACAGAAAAAAGGACAAAATTGTCGACATATATTTGGGGTATCGTACACTGATCACACTACCGTATTGCAGTGGCCACAAAATGAACTTACATTTTTATGTTTGGGAGCTCCACTCCTAAAGGGTTTTGTAGGCTATAGTTTGTGTCGTAGTCCCCAGGTCCCTCATCTCGACTTTTTTTATACTAACTTTACCTTCCTTTCTTTTAGTAGCAGTTTCTGGGTCGATGATGCGTTTCGTTTGTCCATACAGCTTTAACTAGAATAATACCTACAGCGTGCTGGAGCAGCAGAAGAAGAAGAAGAAAAATTCATCTGTGCAGCCTTCCAACTCACTCGGACCACACGTTTGCATTCCCATTTTATAAGGTTTTTTCGGGTACTTTTACTTTCAGGTATAAATCTAAACCTGCATATAGCCCAAATATAACCCAAGCAGTATATCTGTAACGTGCGATTTTGAAGTGTATATGTATAGGTACCTTTTATATCATTTCCCCCCTCTACAAAGGAAAAAGGGATTCTTTTCCCTGCAATCTATATACATATACGTGTATAGCATATTATACGAACAGTAGTACATGAGAAAAGAGAAGGTCAAATTTGATTCCAACGCTATTTCCCTTCCATAGCTTTATACTTCACACTTCCAACATATACGAAGACCGGTGCGGTGGTGCTGGGTTGGCTTGAAACTTTTTCCTCTGTTGCTTTGCCTTTTTTCAGTGATGCATCCCAGAGATACGCAGTAGAAATGGAGAGAGCGAGCTGGAGAATAAGAGATTCCTCTCGGCCTAGCTGTGGTTTCACTTGATTCAATATACATGACGGTACTGTGGAGGAGAGAAATACATGGAGCACTACTGCTCTATATTTATTCCCATTTCCCTTCTATTTTTCTCGTTCCCTTCATTCCACTGTGTGTTCAAGGGTAGCTCTAGTTTTCCCTCACAAGATAACAATATTTCGACACAAAACAACACCACTAGCACAACTCACGTTGAAGTAGGAACCAGCATTCACATGTCTTTCTCACAGTGACCATGCATCCATGCATGCCGAAGTTAAAAATCCTTCTTGAAAGAATGTACAAGAAAAGAATTACAGGAAGTGGAGTGAAAGCATGAGACTTTTTCTCTGGGCACAACCATCATTACTATAAAAAGATAAGTGAGTAATGTGTTCATGTGTATTGTGTACCCTGGGAAAGCAAGGGGGACAAAGGAGTGAAGAATGAGCAATTTTGAAGTACGCTTGTAAGAGGAAGGAATCCCTGCTTAAAATAAGCCTTTCCAGATTCTGTCAGCCAGATAGTCTCTGAAAGTCTGCTGGGGGGGAAGGAAGGCAAAAAGCGTTAGCTTAAAAATAGAGAGGGGACAGCCAAGCATAACGATTCGTTGCTTCACTTTCCGTTCAATTATTTCAACTACATTTTTCGACTCGACAGATATGGCATGGAGTTCGACTAGCTTATGAGAAATTGGAGAGAAAAGTTTTACTAGGTTGTAAGCTACTTACA
Source organism: Sinodicranocentrus sp. ZH6 (assembly GCA_027743935.1). Taxonomy (NCBI): domain Eukaryota; kingdom Metazoa; phylum Arthropoda; class Collembola; order Entomobryomorpha; family Entomobryidae; genus Sinodicranocentrus; species Sinodicranocentrus sp. ZH6. Next base: position 14,057 of record JAHZNA010000801.1, on the reverse strand, counting down.
TCAGCATCAAGAGAAGAAAACAAGAAACTAATGTGTGCCAGTAGGTTTCTAGCCACTGTTCCTTTTTCCATAACGGTTTTCCAAGATAGGATATTGTGATTCGCGTCACTAGTCAGTCAATTTGTAGAGTCCCTTTGAAATGTCCTTGAGCTTGAGAAAATATAGAATGTTCCTTCAATAAATAGCAGCACTTCGAGTTATTTGTAGGGCCCGTCGTTTTCATAAAGGAACACTTGTGCACGTACAAAAAAATACTTGGATACTTGCGCTCCTTGAGCTTGAGAAAATATAGAATGTTCCTTCAATAAATAGCAGCACTTCGAGTTATTTGTAGGGCCCGTCGTTTTCATAAAGGAACACTTGTGCACGTACAAAAAAATACTTGCATACTTGCGCCAGTTGTCATCCATATATTATGGGATTCGAAAAGCTGATATGGAAGTACCCGTTCTCGTCCTCAACTCATGAATTCCATGAATAGTTTCCTCTCCCTCGTTTTTTTCCTTTCTTCCAGAAATAAAGACGGGGAGAAGTTGGTGTAGAGATCAGAAAGAGAATGGGTGCCTTTAAGGCANCGAAAAGCTGATATGCAAGTACCCGTTCTCGTCCTCAACTCATGAATTCCATGAATAGTTTCCTCTCCCTCGTTTTTTTCCTTTCTTCCAGAAATAAAGACGGGGAGAAGTTGGTGTAGAGATCAGAAAGAGAATGGGTGCCTTTAAGGCAACACTGAAGACGGTAGTCTGCTAACAAACGTAACAAAGGGCATAAATTCCTTTCTCCGCTGCGAATTTTCCGACATTTTCTCTCTAAATTTTTATCAAGTAAAACGAAAGATTTATTTGAAAGCGGATACATAGATGAGCTATAAAATACCTTAAATTGTTCGCCAAGCCATATGTATTTCGCGAACAAAATAAAACAAGTATTTGAGCTGCAATTATAGCAGTGGGTTTTTAGTTGACTCGGTGAAAAGTTTTTATTTATTTCGAGGACAAAGTGAAAGTTAAAAAGTGGTTAACTGGAATATCAGCAGAGAATGTCCTAATACTTTCCTAACAAAAGTTTCTTTTGAGTTTATATAAAATCCTTTTGACCTGCCTTGTCGGCCTTCACCCACACAGTATGTTGATTAAACTTGAATGGAAAATAAGTCACGTTTTCTCAGTCATCGATGTGATTCTGCGGTGAAAGCTTGCTTGCAAGCAGAGGGAAAACGTGCGCATCAATATAGGTATATCAGCAAAATCGCCGAGCATGTACACAATCACTGGGAAAGAGATCAGCAGGGAACGGAAAGGAAACGCTGGAGCTCTGGATTACAACGGTATTCAATCCTTAGCCACAAAATCATCCAGCCAGTCAGTCAGCGGTCCGCATTCATATTTTTCCCTTAGTCGACTCCATCAGAATAAATCATGGAATCATTCAACCATGCCAAAAGCCTGACTCTCTCAATCTATTATTCCCCGCCGACTAAATCAGCCTAGCGTGTGGCGTGGCGTAGTTTTTGTGAGAATGTGTGTGTGCAGTTTGGTGTGACCAGGAGAGCAATTAATCTACGATCTTTGTATTCTCAAAGTACACCTTTGGGTATTATTTCCAAGCGATTCAAGCAATGGAATAGAGCGAAGACTCGTAAAAATCCTATCGGTCGGCAAAAGCCAAACTCATCGTTGAATAACTTTCACATTAGAATGAAAGTCGGTCGGACAGAAGGAAAACTTACTGGTTTCACTTGGTTTTTTTAACTCTGCATGTACAACATTCTATGCATGGCAAAAGCTCATTCATGTACTACTTTAACAATACTTTGCAATAAAAAAATAAAAAAATAAAAAAATAAAGATATACCTACGTCGCAAGACTGGTTAAAGGATTGCCACCACTTTTCCTGTTAAACTTCACATTTTTCTCTCTCGACAATTTTGAGTGGACGTTCGCTATGTAACTTAGGTATATCCAAGGCTTCGTATAAAGTTGCACGCTTTTTAAGTTCAAATGGAACGCTTCCCTTTACTTCTCACTTCCCATGGGTCTTCATTAATGTCCGCTTTCATCTCGATTTAATACTGTTACTACAAAAGTTTTAATACTATTGCCGTTGGCGTCACCATCCATTTACTCAGCTCATGTTGGAAATGTAATAATATCAAGTTCAACAATAAAAATTGCCACTGAAAGGCACTGCAAAAAGGGACACTTGGTTTCTCTGTACTTCACCTATTTCGAGAAGCCTCTTCTGTAAACTTAAATTATTGGAAGGTTTTGCCAAGCACAAAAAAGATAAATTTAATTCGGGTACATCTCTGTCTTCCAGTTTATTCTCCACAGGGAGAAGAAAACATATAAAGACGTGATTGAGTGAACTAGACAGTTTATTCTAAGCAAAAAAACTTTTATATTTACTTTTTCTTTACTTCAAAGAACCACTCTGTACCGTTGTGATGATGGTCAAACGCAAATAAACCAAGAAGTCAAACTTGTGCACATAAACTTGACAGTACTAAACTAAAATTTGTACTAACGGTCATTTGCTGAGTAGACGAGCGCCAACTTCAAACCGTGGAAAAGTTTAACATTTTATGAAAAGCGCTAAACGAGCCTCGATAAAACTCACTAAAGTAAAAGTTGAGTTTTGTAGTGTGACTAGTAATCAAAATTTGACTTAAGTCGCCTTTCGTTTTACTCAAGTAAACATTTCTGTCTTCCCTTCCGGTCTAGTGTCAGTTACATTGTACAACTAACACATTACACATACAACTTTGCAATCAATAATACTCAACGATTTGTCAACAATTGAACATTTCTTTGTGGAATTGGTACAAAGCCAATTTCCTCCTATCACCACCATCCTCCAGCCAGTGGTGAGGAGGAAATAACTCTAATTTTTCTCATTTGTACGAAACGATTGTGGCTTTGGTGTAGGAAAAGGAAATCCCAGCAAGTTGATAAGAACATCCAAGCAATCATGACAACTCTGGAACAAGTTCTGAATGAAATAGACTGCACAGGATGCTTGATTCAATTCCGAGAGGATTTGAAGAAATTTGATCCAAGAAAGCCTTGCTGCGGGTTCACTTTGCAGAATGGAATCCTTGTGATTGCCATAATAGATGTTGTAAGTACCTCCCATTTCCCTTTTTAATACTTTTTCTTCCCATTTCATACAACTTCTATTACGATAGATAGGATGTCGAAATAAAAAGTTCTATAGTTTCTACAAGAAGGAAAAGATAAGACTGAAAGCACACTCAAGGTCGTGTATAAAATAAAAAATATTTGTTGTTGCCCCATTTTCCCCATTCTAGATTGGAGGCGTTCTTGGGGTATTGCCTATGGTCATTTGGTTGACTGCAATGACACTGTTTAAAGACCTCATGCAGAGCATCAGAGACGACCTGACACTTGCCCCGATGCAATCTGCTCCTGTTGTCGAAAAGAGCTGTAAGGGATTCCGTTTGATTTTTTTTTGCTAGAGTAAAGTATAATCTCATTTTAGGCACGCCTATAAAAAAAGTTGTGATGAAACAGGATCCTACTACATTCCCCTTATCATTATTATTACCTTGGTTGTCCCGCATAGAAGGAAGAGAGAAAAACTATCATTATGCTGGGAAAGGGTTGTAGATGCTATTTACACGTTCGTTGAAAATAGTAATAAGAGTAAGAGGGCGAGTAGCATTTTGCTAGTTAAAAGCATTGAAGAAATGAAAGCTGACGACGTCTCACATTTTTGCTTTGTTATTCAAGAACAGCTAAAACGAGATGAAAAGGGCATTTTCCCTAGTAGCCTGTAGGATAGAACACTCCGCATTCCAAACCGTCTTTCACCAGCTCGTTACATGAATTATACAGACACTTTCCGATGTAATATGTATGTAAAAAATGAATTTGCGCCAATGATGCTCCACTTTCCAAAAGCAACTTTAAGCCAACTTCTTCAAAGTTTAAAGCTCATCGATTTTTTCCGTAAAATATGATATCCCTTTAGATGAAAAGTTACTATCTAAATTATGTAAAAGTATGTGTAATCCTTGCCGCATTTCTTCTTTTCTGTCTGGGTGGTAAATACACACACGTCGAAATTTAAACTAGGCTCTTTCCCCTTTCTCTCATTTCGCACAAGTATGAATTTATAAATAAGTTTGAAGTAACACTTTTAAAAGTGTGGCAAAAACTATGCAAGGAAACTGCAATTTTCTTCTAGATAGGGTATACACGTTGTATATACATTTACATGTATGTGTATGAGATATTTAGCATTCACGCAAAGTGAAACAACCAGCAGCATCATACGGAGAACGAGATGAAAAAACTTTTCACTGGTAGGAAATCTCTGAAGCTTTTCCGTAATAACTAACTTCGTTTTTGGAAGCGTTCACTTAAAAAAATATATATAATGTACTCTTATGGTTTTCCACTCACAGCATGAGGTATAAGTAAACTGTAAAAGAGCATTCTGCTGGTATTTAGGTAGCCATTTTCTTATGCTTCGGTATTTTATCAGCATTAGAGTCTTCAGGATTTTGAACTGGTACCAACAAAATATTTGTCGCTGCTTTTACAACTTCAAGGCCGAATGCATACATGTCCTAAGAAATTTCTCATAAAAGTAAAAGCAAATACCAACTGCTACTCCTACTGCAGCAAATGTAGAGAGAGAATGGATAGGATCTAACATAAATGAGCTGTTGTGTTTGCTTACATAGTTGAATGCCTTAAGATAACTGGATGTGAGTGGGATGTGCTGGGAAATGGGTAATTGTGTAATTAATATGCATTAATTCCTACTTCACGTCTTATGTCCGCAGTTACAATTTTCCTCGCCATCCTATCCATCGTCATCAGTGTGTGTCTGTTGGAATTCTATTTGGCAATGTTGCTTCTAAACGCAACAAAAAAGGTAAGAGTTATTACACGGGTATATGTATAAAACTATAATACGACATAATTGCTTTCCTGTGGAGTGTAGTCTCCAGTTTTTGTTCCTTTTTGCATCATTGGCCATCGAGTTAATTTACATTTTCCGTTACTTTTGGTGCGTTACTTTAAAAGGGACAGGGATTTTGAAGGGGATTTACATTTACACGTACGATTTAATTAAAAGCCGTTGGATTTCGTGACAAGCAAGAATTAGCCTTGTGAACGTGTACTGTTCATTATCTGATTTATACATGTGGAGGAATGGCTAAATAAAACTGCTGGAACAATATAACATTCTACCATTTTCCTTTCAGAACAGAATTATCTATGTAGCTTTTTCGAATTGACTGAATAGCGATAGATATGAAAGTCAACAAAAACTTGATAAACTAAAACATGTTAGTGCCTAAAACAAAGCCGGCAATTATAGTTGATCTGAGTAGGTTTAAACACAGTCACACAAGAAGGGATTTTTATTACAAGTCTAATGTGTTTGTTTACCGTAAATCATTTCAAAAGTTACACATTATATGCAAGGGGTTATGCAATAGTCAAGTATTTCATTACAAGATTGCATGTCATCGTTCTGTTATCTAGATCCATTTTTTTGTGTAATGGTTTTTGCTTAAAGTAGAATACTCTCTAATGAACTAGGAGACGATTGGCAAATGGAGAAAGCATGCTGGTGGACATTACATAGAGATGCCTCGATCCGTTCAAGGATTTAGTTGCCTTGTGGTTAGTTGAGGCGTGGGTAATCCTGATTTACTGCTCCACTTCCCTAATTCAAACAATCGTCATCGCATTTCGTTCCAATTTTATCTGATTGCTAAAAGTAAAAAACTGAGATATTTAGTAACTGTATGTTCCTACTTTTTTAATCTATGTTCATTTATTTGAATGGTAATAGTCCCTTTCTATTAGGGAAAGTCAAATCGTATCAGAAAGTTTCAACAGTGGGTTGGATACACTTATATATTTATAGCTTCATTGTGACCTTATCTCGTGACAATAGTACTTGCAGAGTTTTTTTTAGCTTCAAGACATGCATTTATTAGCCAAGTGCCACATTTGCACTTTCTAATGAAGGCAACTTTTTTCACCGATATTACCCATAGGAACAAGGACACATTCTCATGAACTTTTTTGTATTCCCACTCATGAGCTTGAAAATTACCAACTTTCTCTTAAGGTTTTATCACTTTTTCTCTTGTGCTTTCTCCCTACAGAAAAAAGTGACGAGTTGTTATCTCTACTGGAGATTGGTTGTGGTCGTCCTCCTCATTATCCTTTTCATTTTGGGAGGCGTAATACTAAGAACTCACGTTGTGGCAGTAACCATTACGGGGACGATAGTGTGCTTGTACAAAATCTACTGTTTCTGGGTGGTGAAAATCTTTGTGAATAGGATTGGGACGGAGCCCATGGATAACATGGACAGCTTGCCAACTGTATGTGGGGAAAATGAAGAGTTCACCAAGCTATAAGATAGTCAAAACAAAGGAATACCTACTCTTACTATGTACATAAATTAGCAATTTCTCCTTCCCTTAATTCACTACACACCTTTTCGCTGTTCAAACCTAGCCAAACTGAAAATAGGCATGCAAACCTGGATTCCAAAAAGTGGGGCAATGCGAGCCAGCTCCATAAACGGATGGAGTGTTGCGTATAAAAAAAGATGACGGTAAAATCTCAGATAAATATTTTTTGCACATTTTCACTCTTTTACTTTGTTCACTTCTAGGTCCGCATTGTTTGATTGCTGAGCTGGTTACAGCTTAGGCAGAAATAACAAAACGGCTTTTTTTGTATAAGCAAACGTTCTGCGCAAACATGAAAAGGAAGGGAATAGAATGAAAGCATTACATTGTCATCATGAGCGTTTGTATTTTGACCAAGTTTTTATCCAATTTGGATTACATTTAGTTAAGTAAACTTCTGGGACTCCTTTATTTCTCCACTGGATTTTATTTGTGGCTCCGCTCGCATTGCAGATAATCATGGCTTATACAGGAAGACGTAAAAATAAAACTGGGAAAACAAATGATGTAACGTATATGAGGATTATGTGTCGTTGTCGATCTAATATGCGGAGTAGGACCCTGTAGGCTTCCGTTTGTTTCGAGAAAGTAGAACCTGTAAGCGAAGCAGCGGAGTTTTGCGTCTTTCGATTGTAGATGAAATGGTATTTGAAAAAAATGTGACAAAAACGAAACGTGAACGCGACAGGAAACAGGCTAGGTAAAGAATACATGGGCTGTGTGTATAAAATGTGAATTCTGCAGTGAGTAAAGTAGTACCAGGGGTTTTCGAGGCTGTGAATCAGAATACGTGTATTCTTTTGTTACACTTTTTGCCTTTTCTATTGTGCTATTATTTCCGTCGTTGAAGACGATACAATAAGGAAACAATGGGAGACAGCCGTCATTTTTCTAAAGACCCATTTTCGTGTAGTAAAGTTGAAATTGTGTGCATGCTACTTTTCGAAGTGATAGCTACGTCAAGCAAAGGCTGGAGAAGAACTTTTTACTGTTGAGTCAATAGTAACTCTTCAAGTTGAATATTATGTGCATGTTTAACACAAAAACAGACACCTAAATGTTCCTTTAAATATATTAAAATAAATAGTATACTAGACATACATATGACTTAGCTTTAAAAACTATAAAAACTATTGTAATCCTTCTTTATTCATCATTTTAAGTCTTACATGAAATGAACTCCTTCCTCAGTGTATTATCTGCAGTATTACTGTCAAGCGTAAAAGTAGAATTAATGGTTTTTTAACATAAGTGTGTGAGCACATTTGTGTCTCTGAAACTGTATTCGGTTTGGTTAGTACGCATAAATTTTTCTCATTAGTGGCCATTAGACTACTGGAGTATCTTAGTAAGCTCATTGAGATTTTTAGGCTAGCTCTTATTGCTACAAGTTAATACTTTAAGTATTACTCTCCGTGAAATAAAAGTTGCCATACAGTCAAGTCATAGACGTGTTAGGTAAGTTTCTCTTTCTCCTACTCTTCTACCAATGTGCACTTCACACAGGAAAAATTGTATGCAAGAATTGTGGTTTCATAAGTTTGCTCTATTGCCAGCCACCTTCTTACTTGGCTTGGTTTGCTCTTGGCCTAAAACCACGAATTTATCCCACTGTGCCCCAGAGATGCGATTTCTGGAAGGGATAAATATACTGCATATTTTACAGATTCGAAAGTAAAGTCGTAAATAGTGGACCTTTGCTCAAGAGATCGTAGATAGAGCAACAGAGAGGTTACAAATGAATGCTAAATCGATCCAGAATGAGTCCGTCAGTTATTTTTTTTGAGAACCCAGGCAAATCCCTAGTAGAATATTGAAACTATTTGCTTAAATCACTGATTCATGGTTGGGTACTGTGATAGATATTAAAATCCCTCTGACTTGCACAACGGAAGAGAACCCATTTTATTATTTTTATTATTAAAATAAATGTTTATGAAGCTAAAATGCCTAATTTAAATATGTAAAAATATGAGACTTCTTGAATTTTGGACTCGTTCAGCCAAAGACACTGTTTAATACCCATACCCGCTTTACATTTGAAGAGTTTTTAATCATCGTCCATTTTCTATTTCAAAGTCATATTGCCTATAAGATACTGGTGATAACAACACCTTTTAAACAACTAAATAATTCATAAGTAATATACGTAATCTAGTTATATTTGCAATTCTTAAGTAATGCATGTAATATCTTCGCCCCAGTGTGTGATCTTACGATGCGATGTACGAGTACGAGTATAATTATTCTCAGTTCAGCTCGATGAACGAAATTTAAAGACTTTTAGATCGACGTTATATTGGTAAATATACATTACGAGATTTCAGATCTACATGACACTCACCGGAAATAGCTGGCTCAAAACTGTAAATACTTCACGTACTAATTACTTATTAATCAGATGACGTATATCAGATCAGATTTATATTAGTTTACATAACTCTAAAACTATAAAAGACATTTTGTTTATAGTTAAAAGCAGTAATATAAAAATGTACCATAAAACCTATAACGATTGGAACATATTAATGGAGCATCTTAAATATAGTCGACTGTGTGACGTTGGAGAAAAAAATCTAACAAAAATGTACCTGACCTGCTGAGTTTCCCTGTGAAGTTGCTTCATTTCTCAATTGGTCCTATTGATGAACTGTATCTAGCAAATGTATGCTTCCACTACAAGCATATCACAATTATTATTTGGTTTGTCCTTTTCACACTGAGCCCTACACCTAAAAGGAACCTTCATTCCACTACCAAACATATTCTAACCCGTAGAAGATACGTAGTTCCCGAGTGAAAAAAGATCATTTGTTGTACGATAGTTAAAATCCTGCATAAGTTCAACCTTGACCGTTTTCATCTTAGAGTTCTTCAAACTCTCTTCCAGGAACAAATGTATCCAAAGATTACCTCCAGCACAACGAAATACGTAGAGCTACTGTAACAATCAAAATTCCACAATATTAATATATGTAACATTCTAACTTTATCCATAAGTAATATTACGAAGTAGACTTATTGTGGTAAATATGTTTGAATGATTGAAAAATGTGCCGTTGAAGGTAAAAGAATCAATTGACGAAAGTGAGCTATAAAATACGGAATGCCCTTTTCACTGTGCACTTTCTTCTAGCATCGCTCTCAAAAGACAGAAATGAAAGTGAACAGAAAAGCCTAAAATGTTCTTCAATACTTTTACTTACTGCATAAACTAGCTTGAATCCAACCGTAGAGGGTTGAAGTAGGCAGTCTTCTTTGTCATTTATATGTCCGTATTAATATTCATGGAATATCTCTGAGTGGATTCCAGACGCGGTTGGCCACTCTGACTTGAAACGTGGGGAAAATGGGTTTCATCCTTTGGGTTTGGATTCGCAGATAAGTTCTCATACGTATCCAAAAATCCACTTTTATTTCGATTGGAAAAAGCCATGCGTCAAAAGTGTCAGAAGATAATGGAACGCGTCATGTAATTTTCATTACAATCCTTTCATCCACTTCTCCTTTTTATAAAAATATTGTCACTACATGTAGCGAGCTAAGATTTTTCTTATAGTGAATAAATTAGCCATATGAATAAATTAAAAGCGTGAGTGAAACATACCTACCTATTTCACTTTTACTAGAATCAGACAAAAATTCAAGTACTCATTCCATGCAAACCTTCTCTAGATATAAACTAGATTTTGCTTGCTTCCAAATCTCTTTATATTGTGCCCTTTACATTCCACACCGAGTAAAATCTTCAACCTTGTGATTGTGATAACGTTTTTATATTGTTTAAAACCGTGAAATCAATATCGATTATTTTGGTATCATGTACTGCAAACTCGAAACCTGACATCTATAGTATAATCTATACACACACTCGATAAATTTATAAAACAAAGTATAAGCGCAGCAAATTAAGGTAAATCACTGTCTACTGATACCGAAACGCCACACACATGGTCTTTTATCAGTTGTTCTGTTGAAACTATGGATAATGGTGTTACTTATTTGATAGATTGGCATTATCACGATTTTACTGTTCACGATTAGATGGATGCAAACTTACAATTAAAATTCAATATTGCTCGTTTCTGATTGCCTGGTCCTATAAAATTGTATTTTTGATATTTACGTAGGTATGATTTTTGATGAACTCTTGCATAATTACTAACTAACACGTATTTTAGCATTTGTAACATGTTTTTTAACTAACTCAGCGCCTGAGGAATACTAATTCCTCCAACAATATTTCATTAAGTTTCTGTCTAAAACATAATAATTTATAAAAAAAAATAAACTGAACACAAAATTATTGTACGTCTGTGTGTGTGTAAGTTAGTTCCTTTTAGGCTTACGTCAGAAGTAAAACATGTTTATTGTTAATCGTTTTTGTTTAATTTATTAATTAAATTATGCTGATGTAAGATCATTATAGCAAACATTTTCATCTTTGAAGTTCAAATCGAAATGCAAATCTCTTCTGAAAAATAAATAATTTAATTGCGTAAGGAATTGTATACATTGATTTATTATGTATGAGATTTCAATTGATGAAAATAAAGCAACATTCTCCCTGAAAATTCATTGACGGAAATATTTTTCATCTACCCTTATCGGTCCCTTAAAATTTTAAACTGCATGGACGACGTAACAGCTTAATATTGCGCCTATTAATATCGTCATAAACCTCTCAATAATAGCCATAAAATGTCACAATCTTCAACTGATGTTAATGTTTGCACTGTTGGCTTACAAACTTGTAAAGGGTCATGTGCGTCATACAATACATCACACCAATGACAATGACAAAGGACAAGATAGTTTACATACGTAGGAAGTAAAACGTTTGAGGAACACTGATTTCGTGGAACTCGTCTGTCACGATTCTCGTTTATTTGAGAAATCTTATTGTTGGGTGCGAATTTAACAACACTAACCAATAAATGACGTTCATACACCACATTGCACCTAGTTAAATGTATACTCATACCTGGGATGTTTTAGAGATCTAGCCAAAACTTGTGATGTCAGTCTGGATATAGGAGGAGGATACGAGGAGTTTACTTATTCTCACACATTTTCCAGAAAAGTTTCGATCTTATCGAGTTATTTAATCTCAGTACTCGTAGTCACAACAGAAAGAGTATGTGTGCGGATGCGGATGATGCAAGCTTATGTACAATGTACAACCTAACAGCGCAGTCGGTAAAATTCATATTGTTTGTATCTTATCGAGTTATTTAATCTCAGTACTCGTAGTCACAACAGAAAGAGTATGTGTGCGGATGCGGATGATGCAAGCTTATGTACAATGTACAACCTAACAGCGCAGTCGGTAAAATTCCTATTGTTTGTTCCATGGTAGCATCAAATTATCAGTGTGATATCTATCAAGAGATAGGAAATAGGATCCATCTCATATTATTTGGATGGTTCTATTTGGAAACTAGGTATGCATGGAACACGGGAGAAAAATGTATCGGGTGAGTGAGCATGGAAGCAAAGGTATTATTGTTTTAATAGCTGTTCAAATAGCAAGAAAAATTTAGGATTTTGTGGTTAATTTGGCCTGACAAAGTGTAAACATATTTTACAACAAGGTATCCAAGAAAATAATTCAAGATGCAAGGCATCAGTTTGGCCTTAATATAAAAGGTAACTTTGTCACTTATTAACAGAGGAACTTTAACTATGCTTCAACCAGCGATCATCAAAGCGCGGTCTTTTCTTGAGCACAATATTTCCCTGGGTTTCCAAATCAAATTTTTCATATTGCTACTGTGCATCTGCAGTGTTTGAACAATGCAATTCAAAGTAAGTTCTAACGTAAGTAGTAACCGCCAACGTATGCAGACAACAATTTGTACCTTTGCATTTGAATGTATAAGCTATGTGGTGCTAACTTGGACATTTTTATTAATTTTGCAGCTAACTTTGACTGTAGCTCTTATGACTTTGATAGTCATTGTATCAACGGCTTCAACTGATCACTCAAAAAAAATTGCTGGAGATAAAAATTCTTTGGAAGACTTAACCCCCTCGGAGCACAGGTATGGATACGGCGGAGGACATCGAATTGGTTACGGTTTTGGTCACTTTCATTTCCGCCCAGCTTATATTCCAAGATATTATCGTGGAGGATGGGGGAGGCGTCCTTACCACCACCATAGAGGGTTTCTTCCTATCTACGGGTAAAATGCTACACTACTTAGCCCGTTAATTGTTGGTCATTCATTTACTTCCAATTTACTAAAATTCTCGCGTAAAGTTACAGTTTTACAGTTTGTATATTTATTTCATATATTATCCCAGATAAATTTAAACATCCAAATCTGGAATCAATCTGTGATCGTTAAAATAAATAAAAAAACAATTTACAAACAGATGCACATTTCAAAAGAAACTACTTCATAACAAGCGCATGCGTACTGATTTCTCTCAAAAATGAAGTGGCGATGTAGAGTGTAACTACACCGTGTGCAAACACTGCAAACATACTAATCACTCTGTGTGAGTCATTATCGACATTGTATGCCAAAATAGTTGATTAATGCATAGGACAATAAATTTCTGTAAAAATTTGGACAATAAATAAACTTCTTCGATGACTTTTAATACTTAATATTTATGACAGTACTGGCGTTAGTTCGCGAGATTTCTAACAAAACTTTTTTATTACAAATTAAGTTTATAGTGATGTAGCCTTTCATGACGATCTATGAAAACGCAAGCAACCGGATTTAACAAAAGCTATATCGTAAAAGAACGGTATGATCACTTTAAAATATCAAAACTTTCCAGTTTTAGGTTTATGAGCTTCATTCTTAACAGATTCCCGTGAGTACCTTGTCTTCACAAGGATGGCACATGCTTCCAATGTAACGAGATGATTGGCATGCTTAGATATTTTTAACTGATCTGCAACAGCATTAACTCCAGTAATAAATTCGGGACATGAAAAATCTAACTTATCCAATGGATTAGCAGTAACAAGTTTTGGTGCTTGCTTTTGTTCGGACTTCACAATTTCCGATGTAGCTTTTGTAAATTTTTCTACATTGTCACAGTATTCATATCTAATAGCCATCCCGAGAAGAACATCTGAGATTTCTGAATTTGAACTGCAATCTGCCATTCCACCTAACTCCAGATCTACCAGGTATTTATTCAAAGCCTGTCTCCACGAAGGCGAATTTAATTTGCGCAGTTGTGTTCTCTCTTCAACAACATAGCGTCGGATCTTTTGGTCTTCCAGCCAAACCACTAGGTTCTTAAACTTTGTCTCATCATCTGGTTGATACCCATCTGCTGTAGGATATTCCAGCGCTTGAAGTTTTCGCCTAAGCATCTAACACGAAACACGACTCACCATGAAGGATTTTTAATACATTCAAGGTAACAAAAATTAGGTCATAGGTATTCACTTTACCGGCAATCGGGTTTGAATGTGTCCTTAATTTTAATAGTTAACTTACCTTTAATTTTAAATAACAACTCTAATGCACTTCCTTTTTCTCCCTCGTCCCTGATTTGAGCCCAGTCACCAGTCAACCGTCAACAGTTACCGTTCTTCATTCAACGATTTCACTTCAC
>JAHZNA010000800.1:10911-35443 GCA_027743935.1 Sinodicranocentrus sp. ZH6 | reverse complement strand
AGTACAAGTATTTACTTACAATTAGTGTGATATTGAAGCAGCTGCAAATTCGAAAGCACTTCTTTTCGGTAGGACGTAATTAAATACTGGCAAATAATTAGGTGTCTAGTTTTGATTATAGTTAGAATTTAGAATTAGAAGAATGGGAATATGTATTGAAAACAGTAGCGTAACTCATATATGAGTATGAACAATGTAGGTAATCATGGACAATTGATACTGCTTATACGGTTGACGGTGCTCATTAATATTGCTCATTTTTGTCCTCACATGTTTACGGTGTGTCTTCGTAGTAATTTCATCTACATGATCATTTATGCTTTGTAATAAGTTCTAACCTATGTAAACTAAAAATACATGTAATTATTTATCTCCCAATCGTACTTCCATTCATCTTTTGACAATGAAAAACTCATCTTGTCATGTAATCCTTTGCGTAGGCTAACGGAGTTTGTGATGTGATGTTGTGATGTAAGTATATCTACTGTTATTGTGCTTCGTTGAGTCTGTATGGTTAAAAGCTTTAAGACTTATGCACGTGCTTCATCTCGAATTTGAAGCTGTTTAAGACCAGAGAGCGAGACATTCACAATGTCTCATGCAGCATAAGTGGAGATGTGTCCTTGAAAGTGACTTCATGAATAAAATGAATTTCATGGACGTATTTTGCAAGAATGTACTTTTGTGTTTTTTGTGTGCCTCTAACTTATGCGTCAGCAATAAAGAAAAATGACTAAAAAGTCCAACAGGCGAGAATGAACCAGTGGATGTGTAATACTTGATTTATATATCTGATCTTGATCTACCAATATATACATGGATTTATTATACGTACGAACTTGATAACAAATTTAAACACATATTTCTAAAGTAAAATCATTTCTCCGTTACTGAAATTAAAAGACCTACGCTTAAGTACATAATAAGTTTCTAGAAGCTAAAATATTTTTAAAATGTTATCCTTTAAACATTTAATTATTTTTATTTACTTTATACAAATTTAATGCATCCCTCATCATGAAATCCCGAAGGGACCATAAAGCATTTGCGACGGAGCCATGAGTACCAGCTCCATTTGCTAACCAATGTCTTGGCAGCTTCGACTCATCGGGAACCTTAGTATTTTCTTTTGTTGCTTTAAGGGTCTTCTCCCAATCTGTCATCTTACGTTTTCTTGAGTGAAGACTTTCAATGTATCTATAAGTAATCAATTACGTCAGATATTGTAATGCAGTTAAACTAAAAAAGTGCAATCTTCAAACATAATGTAATTACCGAATGTAGGCTTCAGAGTGAAGAAGTTTTTGAGGTCTAGGTGGAACTGCAACAAACAACGGTTCAGGGGGAGGTGCAGGGCGAACTGGAGGCTGTGGGGGAGGTTGCACTGTAGCAGCGGCTGAAGCTGTGAATGGATGGCATTATATTTCATATTTTTTTAAAACCCACACATTTCATTCCTCCGTTTTGATATGCCGATTAGTAAAAAATCAAAATTCAAATCCAAGGATAATCCAATCAATACAAGTGCAAAACTTCATGCTCTATTCCAATCGCCAAACTTCCAATACAGCCAAAATTCAGCGCATTCACATACATAATACTTGTAATTGTAAAAATAATTAACCATCCCAGTATGCATCAAATAAATAAATGTACCGGAATCCCAGTATGCATTTTTAAAATGACACACACCAGTTGAGTTAGTGTAAATGAAGTATTCAAAACAAAACAAAAAAACAAAACACAAACAAAACTCACTAATAAGCGAAGGCGAATTAGAAGGCATCATATATGTAGAATTATGAAGTGGCACGCCAATGTGAGCAACAGGAGCAATAACACTTGGAGCCAACGATTTGGCTTTAATAACTGCAGCTGTTTTAGGGTTACGAGAAGCCATACATTTCCTACAAAATTAAAAAGTCAGAAAATAAAAATATCAAGTATTACTCACAAGTTGATGCGACCTCTGCCGCTTTGTTAGCCAAGGTCGTTCTTGACAGTTGAATATTCCTTTAAGCAGCAATGCATATGGACGTATAGCAATGACATTATTAACGTACATCGATACTTTTTAATCATACTTAAACATTCAACTTTTAATGATGTATCACTGATACATTAAAATACTTATTGAAATCATCACTTACTTGCTTCGCATATCTGGATGTATGATTCTCCCGTTTCCTTTCATGACATGTATATCTTTAACATGCTTCAAAAGGCGGGACAATGTCGGGAAAGGGTTTACACCTTTCTTGACACGAGTACAGTTCTTCCAATGACATTGAAAATCGCCCTCTGCTTAAAAAAAAACAAACATTTCAAACCCAATTTGCATTCGACTTTCTTTTGACGATTTTGATCATACCGTTTGGATTTTGATCCTTGAAGTATGTAGGCACATGTCCCTTCGGTTCTTGAACGCAATGTTCGATAAGATCAAGGGCATCTTCAAACTGCCAGTCGCATCCATCCCAACAACACTCAAATATCCAATCAGGATCTTTCTTCAAAGCAGCTGTCGCTGCAGCCAGATCCATATCCTTCGAAGCGTCCTTACCCTTCATAATAACAGTTGTTACTGGTATGGGCACAGGAGCTGGAGATTCAGATCCTGGATTTTGGGCAACAAGGGCTGCTGCGGCCGCTGCAGCTGCATTTGCTTCTGCAGTAGCAACTTTGTGAGCAGCTTCTTTGGCTTCATTAATTTTAGAGGCTCGTTCTTCGAATTTTTGTTTTTCTTCAGCAGTCATTTTTCGCCACTAAGAAAGAGTTACATTTAGCACAAAATACATGATATGTTAAAATTAAAATAAACACAATACACAATAAGGTAACTCACATCAGTTCCAACCATCCTGCTAATTTCTCCGAATCCTTTATCAGGATTCTTTTCTGCAACAGATTTTCGAACCTCACTGGAATACAGAATGTATCCCGTAACAAGCTTTTTCCCTGGAGTTTTTGCTTTCTTCGTCGTGGTAGGCGTAGTCACTACCGGAGTTGATATTATAGGAGTGTTAATTACGACAGGGGATGCCATGTGGGAATCCTGAGATCCAATTGAAGGTGGTGAAAAATCCATTGAATCTTCAGTTATGTGGCCAGCTTCAATTTTAGGGGTAATTGCAGGAGACATCTACACACACATAGTATTATAATTTCAATAGCTACAACTTTTGAAACACAAGTAACACTTTTAGAGGGTAAATTCAACAAAATTCGTTACCGGATAAACCTTCGACGTGGATTTCATCTTTGTCATATCCGGAATAACTGTTCCATCTATGTCTACCCTAACCATAGGTATAACCTTTCGGAAGAAGTAGACTTCATCTCTGTGAACTCCAGGATCTTTGCAATAAATTCTTTTGAGTCCTTCAAACACCCTGATTTCACGTCTAGCTTCGTCGTACAGAGACTCGCAAACAAACGTGTCATTCTCGGAAACTTCAGTAGCTCGCCCTAATTAAATAAATTACATTATCTCCTTTTTGATCGTACACCACTACAAATCAATGCTCTTCAAAATACACAAAGGGCACTATGGTGCTTGTCATTTTAAAACGTTTGGAACTTACTTTTCTTGTAGTCGTCAATATCCAATATGCAACACTTTCCACAGACGCTTAGCAATGGATTTGTATCCTCAATCGAACTTTGAAAAATTTCTTTCTGATAAAAAGTTCTGCCACTGTAAAAGCTATTTGGACTAACTTCAGAAAGAGAAGTAAACCATGGCCCATGGAAATATGCAGTATTACTATAATGTGAAAGAAATACATACAAATAGTAGATAACACCAACATAAACATTCACTGATTAAAAAAAGCGAATTCAATGATACCTTGCATCAGTCCACATTGAATCAATCCTTGCAATCAGTTTTTTGCCATTTTCAACTCGAACATAGACGTAATCTCCCATTCTTACCGGACCAAAAGGAAGGTTGTACTGTTCGTAGAAGGCTTGATCATCCTTACCAGCCATTGTCAATGGAGAGCGTATATTCTACAATGAGTCACAAAACTAAGTTGTATCATTATGTTTACAGACCTAAATTGACCTAAAGTCTCTTCTTACTGGAAATTCTTCAGTTGGTAGTGTATCATCATCCGTTCTCAAGAAATCTTCTTTATGGTTTTCTACCCTCTCCCGAAATACTGACGCTACTCTAATAGGCTCAAGTGGTTTTGGACGAGGAATTAGTCTAACTCTTTCAGACCCGAATGCCCATGACTTGAGCTTTGTGAAAGATCTACCTCTTGATGAATACCGATATTCACAAACGTAAACATCGTCATCTGTAAATCCTACAGGAGCAAAATTGAAATATTCTTTTCCTTTCACTGTCATAACATAACACTTTCCAACGATTTCACTGAGCATAGCTGTGGAGCGAACTTCACTTCTGAACACTTCCTACAATAAAAAATGTTTGCATTAGTAAACTAAAAAAATACCCAAGCATGGGATTAAGTGAGCAATTTCTTTCATCAATGTACGTACTTTCTGTAAAAATTTTCTCGTTGGTATATGATACGTCTGGTCAGGCCTGAAGAACCATATTCCTTCAAACATCTTCGTTCCATCAGGAGCGGTCCAAAGTTTTTGAATATTTGCAATGTTTGCTTTGGGTTTGTTTCCACCATTGCCTCCTCCAGTGCTGGAACTATCGCTTGATGACGTATCGGCATTGTACGAAGGACTCACATAGACAAAATCTCCCACCCCGTAAACTTGGTCGTTGTAGCTTTCCGTCTGCTTCGAGAATAGAGTAGATTTATAGTGATGCGATATTGATACTCGACAGTACCGTATGAATAATCGTTAACAACAACACATACCTGAGCAGTAAGATTGAAGCTGGATTCTTCCTTTTTTATTTCGACTGCCCCCAAATCTTCTTCCTGAGGAGCTTCCCTTGCTTTCTTCTCTACCCTTACAATTTCAACAGACTTTTCTAGATGCGCTAGCCCGTAATCTAAAGCTGGAGATTGTAGCACTACGCCTTTCCCACATAATTCATCTCGAGTTCTAAATAAAAGTATAAAGGGTTAGCTTTATCTTGAAGCTTCAAAATCATTAAAATCCGTGAATTAAAAACTGGTATACACTGCTTGCTACCTAATAAAATAAGAATGAAGTTCAATAGAATCTTCAAACAGTTGGGAATCCGTTCGTGAGTGTCTTCTAGCTCTATCAAAGCATAGAAACATGTCCCTTTGGAAAAGATCTAGTCGCTTGTAAATTCCTCGATCCAATCTTTTTTTAATGAGATCCAGGGAAATTGCCCGTTTTCTGAAAATATTCCAAATCAAGTTATTTATGCCTTTTATGCATTTAGGTTGGTATGCTGCTAAAACAAAATCACTGTTTACTTTTGGCCATCGTTTTCATCGAATTCCGGTAATTCAGCCATTGTGTCACTGTAACACCGTCCTTCTTCATCATGATGATTGTACACAGATGTGAATATCGAGGTTAGGATTTCTCGAACTGCACAAGGAACGTCTGGTATTCCATCTTCGGAAGAAATCGTCAATTTTGTTTGAAGTAGTAGACGCTGAAGAACTAATGCATCCTTATAAATCTGTGAGTCAGGTTCGTTGAATTTGCAGGCATTGTCAAACATTAACATAAAGTCATTTGAGATGTGATCCAGTGACTCGTAAGTTCCATTTCTTTGCTTATTGCAAATTTTTTCCAAATCAATTGCGCTTTTAATAACATCATAATACTCCGGATATTCCTATATCAAAGCACACACAAGTCAATCATATATTATATTAGTCATTTAAATGTAAATAAGTAGACCAATGGATTTAAACATACTGCTTTCGACGGTAGCTTTTGAAAAATCACTGAGAGCTGACGACCATTTTTATCACGATACTCCTTTATCGTTTCTAACAACCTCTTTTGTTTTTGAAGTAGAGCAGGATTACGCTTTCTAATACACAAGTAAATAAATTATGTAACTTATTTAACACGCATCTTAATCTTAACATTCTTAACTGAAGTTTTAAACTTACTTCTTCTTCTTGGGTTTCAGAGATGGATCAGGGCCAATTACGCGAAGTTTATCATTTAAAACTTGCTCTAATTTGTTGGCGTCTTCGTAAATCAAGGAGCCTTCTTCATTATACTGCCGACAGTTGTTAAACATTAGCTGAAAGAACAAACAATGTTGAAATGAAGCAATACTATTTTGATACCGAGAAAAGTACTCACTAAAAGGATGCATTATATATTAACTCACTCGAAAGTCCTTTATAATTTCATCAGTTCCATTGTATTTATCAAAATCAATGCACGCTTTAATTGTCAACATGTCAATTGGTTCGACAATAACTCTGTAGTAATCAGGATACAACTTTTTGGATGGTTTTTCCATAAACAATGATATAGGGCATCTTCCATCTTGCTCCTAAAATTGAACAAACAGGGAATGGTATAATTGAAACTTTAGGTGCTAAGATAGAAACCAAAAACCAAAAACGAATATAATGGTCTGACTGACTGACCTGGTAGTCAACAAGTGTGCCGTAAAGTAAACGTAATCGTTTCCTGATTTCTTCCTTGACAGCAACAGCCTTAGGATTACCGTCCTCTCTTTCTAAAATGCCTTTATGTGGATTAGTTTTGGTAGATATAGTAAGTGAAGGATGAGGTAGTGATCCTGTATTAGATCCACCAGAGTCTCTACTCTTTGGAGTTTTTACTTTCTTTGGAGAGGACGTCTGAGGTTTCACAGTAATTACTGGAGAAACAACAGCTGCAGGAGGAGGAGCAGCGATTTCGAGTCCAGGAGGTTTATCGGGAACAATGCTTTGAGGAACAATTTCCGCAGCACCCTCCATAATTAATGTTGGAAGTGGCGTAGTATTAATATTTCTCTTTACTGGTTCATCATCATTTGATGAGACGCCATCATCTTGGTCAAGTAAATCTTGAACTTTTAACTGCATCAGCTTTTGCAATTTGCAAGCGGTTTTGTATAAATTTGAGTCCGGTCTATTGTAAGTTTTAGCGTTTTCAAACATAATGTTCATGTCAGCTTGAACCTGAGTGAGATTTTGATATTCTCCGTGTTGGATTTTGGATCGAATTTGAGAAATAGCAATTGGTTGCATGATTTCCTTATAATAGTCTGGATAGTACCTCCTTGAAGGTAAGCGCTTGAATGGGTCGCTCAAAATTACTCCAGCGTTATTAGTATGGTTTGTTATGTGCTCTAGAAGCAACCACATTGGGTCTTCTAAATCACCACTGTAGTCTTCTTCGCCTTCCTCTTCCTCCTCGACATCCTCCTCGTCTATCTCCATGTCTTCATCGTCCATTTCTTGACTTTCTTCTTCATCCGACTCGTCTTCATACTGCAGAGCTGCAGTGATAGCAGAGTGCGAATACCCGCTCCGTAGCCTACGGTTTCTAATTCGTTCGCTGGTTTTTCCAGGTGTAAACCCAGTCTGTTTCCTATGCTCAATTTCCATACGCTTAGCACTTACGATGCGTTTAAGGGCTTTAGCATCCTTGTAAATTTGCGAGCCTGGCTCATTAAAAGTGCATGCGTTCCGAAACATTACGGTTAAGTCTCTTTCCATGTCTGAGAGACTAGAATATTCCCCACCCTGTACTCTACAGGCGATCATTTTCAGATCAATGGGATTGTCTATGATTTCATAGTAATTTGGATACTGTTTGCGTGACGGCAGAAGCTGAAAAACCGTATGCAGTGCTCGATCATCAGCGTCCTTTGCAACCATAACGGCTGAGAAAAGTTCTTCTAAATTATCGAAAATGATACTGTCCCCTTTATCAAGATCATCATGCCTGTCTGTTGTTGTTGACGATGATTCCGAAGTCTCCCCATCCTCTCCAATTGTTGGTTTCCGCGCTTCCACAGCTGCTGCCCGACGCGCCTAAAAGATAAGTAAACGACTATGAGAAAACAATCCTTGTTTACCAGGTCAGGTTAATTATGGTTAGGTTATGAGGTTGGTGAGGTAGTTGACGTAAGTATGCATGCACAAAAAATTCCAGTCAGTCTGTACTTACAAGTTTTCCCATTTTCAAAATAATTTTTCCTTTGCGGTCACTGTCTTCAGTTGGGCTGTCACGGTCAAACAAACGGCATTTGCTTTCAATGAAAAGATCCCAAAGATCTCCAGCATCCTTATATTCTTGGGTGGACCGTTTGTAAAAAGCTTTAGCATTAGCTACCATTAAATCGACGTCCGCCGACATTTGCTCAATATCCTCATATTCATCCATTTTGATTTTTTGTTGGATTCGCAGCATATCCATTGGGTTACTGACGACCTGCGAAGTGAAACAGTTGAATCATAACTACTTCAGACAAAAATCAATTCCCTCCTCATTTAGTTAGCCATGCGTATTAGTCGTCATTCATAATTATTTTCGTTGTTTGAATTTTGCTTTTCGCTTCGCTGCTCATACCTCATAATACGCAGGTTCTTGTCTACGCTTCGGAACTCTAATAAAGGCTTCACACAATAAAGCTCCATCTTCTTTTTTGTGATTGCGGATTATATCATACAGTTGTTGACACTGCTCGATCTGATAAAAACAATAAAACGAAAAACTATCAAGTTATTACAGTTTACAGTCCAACATTATAGGTACATAAATACGTTTATCTGATTGATAAACAAATAGTGATAAACAGGGTCTACAAATAAACTAACGTCAAACGTGTTTAAAGCACTTACCGGATCTAATTTAATAATCTTCTTCCTCTTAGTTTCCGGTTGATAGTCCAAATCCACACTTCCCGTGTCATCGTCCCGACTCGCTACACTAGCCGAAGAGGACATTGAAGTCCGGCGTCTCTTTGTCGTAGCAGACGCTGTGAACATAACCTGCACACCAACTTAGTGGAAACTATTTTCCGCTTTCACTAGTGAAAATCTTCCGCTTTCACTAGTGAAAATGAACCATCAACCATTGACCATAAACAAATTTGTATAAAACCGGAAGTAAACTTTTGGCAGTTAAACAACCCCCACGATTTCAAACTTAAATCAATACTACTACTACAAGTGACACATATATTCCTACTAACTTATATTACTCAAAGTATAACCTACGCAAGCTTTCAAATATAAATTTATTGCAAGTTCACCAACAACAAATTTCTTTAATAAACAAATTTACAGAAAAAATTCTCAGTATGTCAATAGCAGAGAGAGCATAGCATCCGAGCAGACAGCAACAAACCAAAAATGCACCCTCTTCATCACAGCTTCCTTTCTGCTGGCGCTTTGCCTTCTTTCTATCCTTTCTGTATTCTGCTCATATAGTTTCGTTATTCCTATAAAAGCTACAGGATGATTGTCTTCCAGTGCCCCAATTTTCTTCCGATAACTCCATGCTTATGCGGGTAAATTGATGCTCAATTTTATCCTATTGTTTTCGGTGAGTTGTTTTACGCAGATACATGCAAGACTGCAAGTCATGTCAAGTAAGTCAAGGAAATGTCTAATTGGACCACAGGGGTAGAGTTTACTCGTTGATTAATGATCGTCGTCACGTTGTAATATTTTTCAAATTGTGTTTAAAGTTAATTCATCGTAGGTTTGGAACGGTAAGATTAGATTATATATCTGTAAGAGATTTTATGCATTTTTAATTGTAAATGGCGAAGGAAGGTTTTGTGCATCATGTCACGTCAATCGTGAATTTGTCGTGAGTGTTGACTATTGATTGACATTGGAATAGTGCCTTACAATTTCTCATAGCTCGTACTTAATGCTCACTGACGACTGATTGTTTTTGTCAGTTGTTTATTAACTTTCGTAAATTATGTATATATTTTTGTATTGACTTCAATGATGAGCAATGAATGACTTTGCAAGTTTTTTTTGTTTCCGCAGGATTGAAAAATTGGTATCTATCCAACTGTGAGCTGTATTTACAATACAAAAGTTAGGAACTCGGGACCTCGTTTGTATAACGTATAGTCAAATTCGTTAAATCAGTAAAAATGGTAAGTTCTAACCTAATCAGCAACTAACGTTGAATGTTCGATGTATTTAATCTTGGCGATGTGCGAAAAGACATGTTGTGACATGTCAACATTCATTTAAATTTTTTTACTTTGAAATAGGCTCGGCGGTATGACACGCGTACTACGATATTTTCGCCGGAAGGTAAGATAATTTGCTAGTCACTAGTATTATGTAAACCTAGACTTATTAAAATAAATCACAAATTCCTCAAATATCGTTGAATCGCGTCTAACTAGTATTATGTTTTCATGATTTAATTCATGATTGAGAGGGAATTTTATTATTGATTTGTGGTTCCCCGGTGCGATTTCGATTATGTGTTGTTAGTTCTAACATGGTTCTAACTGTTTACTGTTTTTTCAAAAATTTTAATATGTTGTATTGTACTAACCTTAAAACTTTGAATTTGTTTAAGGGCGACTTTACCAAGTGGAGTATGCCATGGAAGCTATCGGTCATGCAGGAACTTGCTTAGGTATCCTTGCTGCCGACGGTATTATTCTAGCAGCCGAGAAGAAAAATACGAATGTTCTACTGGATGATGAAAATACCTTCTCGGATAAGATTTACAAACTGCACGAGTAAGTGAAGTTTAGATTTAGATTGTTCTCTTTACGTTTCATTGTTCGTATGTGAATATTTTCGCATTTTATAATTTATAAATGAACGAGTGTTTTGTTTTTATAGGGACATGGTTTGCAGTGTTGCTGGAATAACGTCGGATGCTAATGTTCTTACTAGCAATTTACGTTTAATGGCTCAGCGGTATCTGCTAAGATATGGAGAACCTATGCCTTGTGAGCAATTGGTGACGTTGTTGTGCGATGTTAAGCAGGCTTATACTCAATACGGAGGTTGGCATTTTTAAATACATTACATTATATTTTTAATTAAGATGGAAACTGATGAATGATAAGAATGATATAAAAATGGCTTCCTATTGATCAGGTAAACGACCTTTCGGAGTATCAATTCTGTACATGGGCTGGGATAAACACTATGGATTTCAATTGTATCAGTCGGATCCTAGTGGAAATTACGGCGGTTGGAAAGCTACATGTATTGGGAACAACAGTAATGTAAGTGATTATCACATTGCTAAAGTTTGTTTTAATAATTGCAGCTTGTAACTTGTAAGTTATATTCAGTATAATTAAAGTATCAATTTCAACATGTCCCGATTTTACTCTATAGGCTGCGATATCTATGCTAAAGCAAGACTTCAAAGAGGGCATGTCTCTTGAGGAAGCGAAGGCTTTAGTTGTGAAAATATTGAGCAAAACATTAGATACAGCTAAATTAAGCCCTGAGAAATGTAAGTCTTGAGAAATACGTTGACAATAATATTTTCTGTATCTCTGAGCGGATGGTTGATATTGATGTATATATATTTATCCGCAGTGGAAATAGCTACTCTTACCAGAGTAAAGGAAAGGACTAAAATGACAGCACTGAAGCAAGAAGAAATTCAAGCTCTGATTAATGAGCACGATAGACTTGAAAAAGAAGAGGAGGCTCGAAAGAAGCGAGAGGCTGAAAGCAAGATGGGTTCTACATAAAAAGTTTAAGTTATGATTTTCCTATGGTACGGTTTTCTATAAAAATTAGTGGCTTGATTTATTAAACAAATAATTAATACTTATGCCTACTTATGTATTATACATAAAAATAAACTTCTTTTGTAAAACAAACAAACAATGGCATTGTCTCTTCCGAGCTTGCGTGTTAATATTATGATAGTTTGTGGCATCATCCTAACTAAAACTAGTCATCAATTATGGTTTTGTTTTGATCGTTTAGATTCAACTTTTGGATTCACTTCTGTGGTGTATTCTATAGAAATATCCCATAATTATTGCACTTCCAGAAACTGCCAGAGTTTGGAAAAGCTATTTACCAGACAAAATCATTTGTTAAGATGAACATATTTCTATATAAGGATGTACAAAAGTAAAAGTATGGGAAGAAAGTACCGTGACGTAATATTTTTCGGCAGAGTATCGCTGATACATGGACGCCTCCAGAATCATGAGTATCACACATACAGCACTTAGTAAGGCGGACAGTGTATACGTGAACATTACCTAGAGTTAATAAAGTTTTTTTTTCTCAAGTTAGAATCCTAGATTAATTAAAGGTCGCTTCTCATGCATTCCAATTTCTAACCTTTTTGGGGGGTCTGGAGAATTCGAAGCAGTTTAACAAAAAAATAGCAGAACATAAGATAAGTAAACATTTTTCAACGGGTCCAATGACGGTCATTTCAGCAATGCAACAGATAGCCATTATTTCACTGAACTGGAATGGAACAGTGAGATGGAAAATAATCATACATAGTCATAATCATATCAATCAATACAATATTATGGAGACTTTTCTTTTGAGGACACGTGTGGTATGTAGGGGAAAAAACAAGTTTCTTAAACTAAGCTTATACAAGCATATGTATTTCTTTAGCATCTTACGCGAACTAGAAATGAAGCCATTTCTGGAAATATCCAGGATGGTCCTTCTAAGCTGGAACCATGTGGTATTGACATTCTAAAAATGTAACGAAAAGAATGCTGGCACTTGAAATTTTCACTTTTAAACAAGCCCAATGGTCGTCCAGTGTAAAGGCAATTTAATTTTTATGAATTTATTCAACTGTGTGAGTGAGGGAAGAAATCCAAGCTATCCTGGGGAAAATAAAAGACTACGTAGAAAAAGAATTCTGTTTATCGTTGTAAAATTCACTTCCAAAGCCGTCACTGCAGTCTGAAAATTAGGAAAAATATAGATTGTGCATTTACATTTACATTACACTATCATAATATGATACTTGGGAAGGGAACCAAAATACCATAAGAACACCTTAATAGTTGACTATGTAGGTATTAGGTATAATGAGTGAGCAAAGTGAATAAAACGCAAAAAATAATTTTCACACAAACGCTTGCACAAACAGCCTGTTGCTTATACAGAGGTCTTCGTCTTCACGATTGCATGTGGTCGTGTTATTCTTCATGTTTCATCTCATCATTATATTCCATTAATTGCGGTTTATAGAACACCACTTGCATGGTTTTGTGCTGTTATGTCAAAACATTTTTTTATCACATAACGAATATACAAGTTTGGCCTTGTGAATTGCATGATTGCATGAGTGGGATGGGATTAGTGTTAGTGGGATAGTATATAGTGGGATTTTGTGATGAAAAAGTGATTTCATTTCCATCACTCGTTCTCATAAGTGATCTTGTAATTGCAATCATCATGATTTGCTTAGCTACATATACTTTTTCCTACCACTCTGAACTGAACATTTGGACTGGACAAAGCTATGAGAAGATTAGTAGCAAAATATTCATGTGGTGTCGACGGTGTGGTGGCACGCATTTTAGTGTGTGCTTCTTGTCTATGTATACTTACGCATCTGAGTGAGTTTTTTACAATGGTCGAATTCCCTTCCCATGATCATTCATAATGCACACCTATATTACTATACACGTACCTAACCAACCCTTTGCGTACTATTGTTGAGCTTCCACATTGTTGCTGTATAATGTTCTAATTTTCAGATTAAGCATATTATCACTTACACAACACGTACACCAATTTAGCTAAATAAAGTAGACCGTAAAGTCATCTTCCGCTAATATGAACAACGATGCTGCATTGATTGATGTACCGCGGCAGTGTATAGAGGACAGAGGTACATATATGACATAAACGTTGATGTGGTGGTAGCGATAAATGATGGAGGTCTTTACTTTCTGGAAACGGTTGACTTACATGGACTTTGCAAAATATGTGCAATAATATTCCTGTCTCTATTATTCACCAACCATAATCTGCTTATTAGGCACGACATGGCGAAACACGACAGGGCATAAATATGTCTTATTCAATTAAAGTTATTTTGTATGCATGAATAAATAATGGCAGAATTGCAGTTATATTTTATGAGTTTCTAAACTTTTAACACAACAGTCTTGCTTTATTAGAAATATGTTTATGCATTATTTCTTTTCACTCCTCACGAAACATCATTTCATAAAAGAATTTACAATACTTAGATTTAGAAAACAAAAGAATTTGATACTCTTTCATTGTACTAGTCTTCTTCCTCACTCTTAAAGATGTATCAGCCTTATGATACTGACTACAAAAGAATGTATATAGTTTAATATCTTGGATCTTAATATTCCTCAGAATACAATCTCGTACTCTGAAACCAATGAAATGTCTGAGCACAAACCAGTAACACTCTTTGTCAATAACGATGTTTATTGATTTCCCAATTTTGCCGACCTTCAATACACATCACATGTACTATGTAGAGTAGGTAGAGTCAATCTTGAACTTCAGTTTCGAGTTTGTAAGTAATACAAAATTCAGTTATTTACTATAGCCAATGCAGTTCTCACCACAAACTTACGGAGAATCGAAGTATCGAGAGGAAGAAGACTGTGTAATGGTGAAATATATACATACGATTTTATAAACAAAATTGATTCAAAACAATTGATGTTAAATGACGGTAAAAGACTACTGTAATATTTAAGCAACTTGTCGTCACCTTTGAAGAAACACCAAGTGTCAAGCTAGTGATATCGAAAAAAGTAAGCAGCAAGCGATAACGCTAACAATTTTGAGTTCACCAAAAAATATTTGATATGCAGTATCCAAACCATAAATGTTTGATTACCTATATAGCAAAACTACTAGGGACAACTTAAAACTAGTAATAAAAT
The DNA here is from genome assembly GCA_027743935.1 of Sinodicranocentrus sp. ZH6. NCBI lineage: Eukaryota > Metazoa > Arthropoda > Collembola > Entomobryomorpha > Entomobryidae > Sinodicranocentrus > Sinodicranocentrus sp. ZH6. The sequence continues at coordinate 20,670 of JAHZNA010000800.1, read as the reverse complement.
ACGAACAAATCAGGAAGTTGATAGAATGCAATTATGTGTAATGAGTACACTGACACACTAAAATATTCATGTCTCTTACAACACCACACACTAGAATCAAAAACTTCTGTATTAAAAAGAATTCATACAACAAATCACTTTTGTAGATTCCTAGCTTTGACTAATTACTTATTTACAAGAGGGTAAAAATAATTTCCGGAACTGCATATTCCAGAACTCCATTTGTTTCCTTGATGGGATGAACTTGAAATTGGAAATTCACATCAGCTTGACGATTTTTAACACTGACCCAAGTTTCCTTTTCGACGGGAGATGCCCCTTGACGGCCCTACACAATAAAAGTAACATAAATTGTAGAATAAACCATATAAATATAATGGAAAAAAGGAGCGTAGCAAATATGGCTAAAATACAATAGGTGTTGAAACATTGATTATATTTTTTGATTATAGTGAAAAAAAATGGGGAAAATATAAAGCCGTTTACGAGAAATTAAGATTTAAAGGTTTTCGGCCGTTATAACGGCCAAACGGTTATTTTTAAAATAATCTTAACTTTTAATAAGGTTTCGAATGATATGTCACACACGACATATTAGCATTAATTTCGAAACCGTTAATTGTTACCGTTATAACGGTTAAACGAATTGAGCTAATAAAACACTAGGTGAAAAAACATACTGTATTTTTTGTTTAGTAAAAGCATGACGGAAAATAAAACCGTTTACTAAAAAAATGAAGATTTGAACATTTTGACCGTTATAAGTTAGTATACCAGTCTAACCCTAACCCATTTACAAAAACCGAGTACAGCAGGAAACGTCCTAACTTTCAATTAGCTTTCGAATGAAATATCTCACGGCACGGCTTATGTTATCATTTTAAATTTCGAAACCGTTAATTGTTGCCGTTATAACGGTCCAACGGAATTGGCTCAAAAGTTATACCTGTTGAGATAATAACCCTATAAACTGACTGGTGAAAACAGATTCTGAAAAAGTACAGCCGTTTAAGCTGTGGAACGATAACAGACAGACCAACACACGGAATTGCCAATTTCATGAAGAGCTACGTTACGCTAAAATATCTTGGAAGAATAATATATATGAACAACGTAAAATGAGCACGCGCAAGCCACTTACAATAGTCATTTCGGATGAAATATACCACTCATTGGGGCGGATAGTAATGGGCATCTTAAACTTGACCGAAAATCTGTCTTTTCCTTCAGTTGTAATAGTCGTTTCTGTATAAGATGTGGCATAGCTCATCCCTTTTTTCGAATTGTACAGATAAAGGGATGTAGGGGCATATCCAATTTTGTTGGAATCCATTCCAGAAAAGGAAAATCCATGGATCGAGATTGTTCTATCGGACATGAGGCTATAAACAAAATAAAATAATAAATGTGATGAGTACCTTAACTGTAGACGCATTATCTTGTGGGACTATTCGGCAATTGTACACTTGAACTAATCTACTCCTAAGCACTGTTATATACTTACCTCATGTTGCACAATGAAACTCGTTCTTTCACTAACAAAGTCCTAACTTTACGTTCCTTACAATTAAACGTCAGTTTGTATGCGTTTGCTCTATCAAATTATACAAACAATCGTTATGGATTAATACAACCACTAATAATGGTCCTAATAGATAGATCAAGTCGTAGCATAAAATTGTAAGTACCTTTCCGATGGAGGTAAGCTGTAATATACCAGCACTCCAACCATTTCTTTGTCGGAAAGTAATTCAGTAGGGGCCACGTGAAGTGAAAAATCCTTGACAGACATAAGTGGGAACCTTATCAAAGTAATTGCTTTCTTCAGAACCATGCGCAGATTTTCAGGTATCTTAGGAATTCCATCTTTGTCGCATTGCTGAGAAGCCCATCTATAAAAATGGAAAAAAATAGGAATTTACAGCACAACGAAACTTACGAAACAACAACCACAAATAAGAACACAGAATATAATTCTATTACGGAAAAATTCTTTTCTGGGCACACTCGTGATAGATATATAACTACATGTAGTTATATCGCTTTGCTTACGAGTGTAACCAGAAAAGAATTTTTTCTTAAAAATTCACCATGATTCCGTTTTCAATAATTCTATTACCTTAATACACACTGGAACAGTTCAGTTTCTCCTACATTCAGGTCATCCTGCTCCAACAGAATACATAAATTATGATAGTTTATGTTCATAAAATCCAGTTCCTTCACAACGGCAAATCCACGCCTGTTCATTCAAACCCAAAAATCAAATGTGAATTTTAAGACTACATAATTAAAAGTTGAGCATGTGCAATTGGTAGCTTAAATACCTTAAAATATATGACCAAGCAATATCTGACAAGGATTCATCATTTAGGACTTTAGCGGCTTGGAAAATGCTTACAGCAGTATTATCACCCACACTGCTTTTTAGCAATGACACGCATTTTTCGCCTAAAAATGCGACATCATACTGCTTTGCAATAAAAAATACACTCATGACCTGCTCCACTGAAACATCAAAGTTTTCCGTGTACAAAACCTACCAACATAATAATTAGATTTGTTATTATAATGCATATTATTGCACCGGAGATGATGGGTATTAATTTAAAGTGCATATCTACAATGATTGCCATGATTGGTTTGAAAACAAGAATTTTTTTAACCTTGAGAAATGATCGAAAACCAGATGCATTTGTTGAAGTAATTTCAACCGGTTCATCGTCCTCTTTAGATGTAAACATTTGCTCGAACACGTTTGACCATAATGACAGGACGAACTTGTGCGCGAACACCTTCTCTTTCGTGTCACCAACCACAAAAGTGATGTCACTATTGTAATGGTTTTCAAACATGCTCATCAAGTTGAACTTCAGCCCAGCATGAGGATTTCGCCAATCTGCGGTAGAACTGTCCATATTATCGTTTTTATCATCGTCGTCCAATGTAATCATAGGAGTTTTAGTGTCAGGGAACGAGCTGCGAGCCACTGTTTTAGCTCGCTTTTTAGGTGGCTGGCTGCTTTTACGCTCCCTGTCCACAAATCCATGGGCTAAAAGTGGAAGATTGGCACGATCAGATGCAGTAATGCTGAACTGAATCAAAAGACTGATCATTTCCTTGTCAGTCAGTATCTCTGTATGCGCTACATGCAACGCAAAATCTTTAGAGCTCATTAAGGGGAAACGGATCAATTTAACCGCTCCCTTAAGAACTAAACGATGATTTTCTGCGATCTGTTCAAGTTCCTGTTTTTCACAGTCCTTCGTAGCCCATCTAAAAAATACATAAACAAAAGATTTCAAGCTACTTTGAATCGGTTTCAAAAGATATCATCGAGCAACAGAATTTTAAAAATGGAACTAGACATAATGCCAATATAATATTCTCTAAGTAATTCTTACCGGCATACAGCTTGAAAAAGTTCCACTTCTTCAACTTCAAAATCGTCTCGTTCCAACAAATAGCATAAGTTCTCGTGACTGAGAAGCAAAAAGTCATCCTCTTGAATAACTTGACCTCCGTTCCTATACAAAAAAATCCAATTAAATGTAGCAAAACTATAGATATTGGTTATAACCGAATCCTCACATTAGCTAAGCAATTTACATTACTCCTACTATTATAGCATTATAAAAATAAGTCATGCTAATTTTAATTTATATTTATATTACAACGTACTTCAAAATGTAGTTCAGAGACTCTTCTGCTAACGCTTCCTCACACAGCAACTTAGCAGCTTGGTACATGCTAACTGCAGTGCTTTCCTTGATTTCGCTTTTCAGCACTGACACACATTTTGCGGCAAGAGCTGGTATCTCAAACCTTTTTGCGGCACACAGAACTGGCATCAAGTCCTCAGCGGAAACATCAAAATCTTCAGTGTAAAGATACTAATAGACAGCACAAACATAAAAAGCAACCTTCATCAGTCAACATCTAATATTATAAATGATCTAATAAATGATAATTAATTGCATAGGAATAGTACCTTCAAGAAGGACCGAAGGGCTGCCACATTCATCTCTGGGATTTCGACATTGTCCGGCATTTCTTCAAATACCTTGGACCAAAGCGTCAATACAAAACGATGAGCAGGAATGGTATCTTTACCTTCTCCAACCAGAAATGTCATGTCACTCATGATTCCTTTGTCCAACATGTGCAATAAGTGGCCCTTTAAATCCATTGTCGACTTCCTCCATGTTATGGTTCCCGCAGCGAACACCTTTTCAGTTTCATCCAAGTCAGTGTCATTCTGAGCGTTGGTTTCAATTGAGTTAGGAGCCTGAATTCCGTCCATTTCCTCATCCATTCCCTAGTGGTCTATCACAAATGGAGCAACAATCTAGTTAAATAAAACTCGTGCTTCATCTTCATCACACACTTCCAACTTCACCAATCATTAAATACTTCATCTTTAATCGGCCCCGGTTTGATCACGCTGTCACCTTGTCTTTTTTGTCTAGTATGTAGAACAAGTTTGACTTAACTTTAGCAAATTCGATATTCCGGAATCAAGTTTTAAATTAATTAGCATTTCCAAATTATCCCAATTCAAATTTCATACACACAATACGTTGTAGGTCGCAATACGCTTCTTTCTACTTTCATTCAGTTCAGGCTGAACTGTTCAGCCTAAGAAGATTAGCTAAATACAACAAATGAGATACACATGAAATTTGTTGTATGTATGTATAACTACAAAATAAAGGATGAAGCCGATAAGCCAAGCTTGTTAATAAATCATTCTATTCTATTCTATAATCATCGGATAGATAAATAAATAACTTTCGCATATATCTCTGGATAATATGACAAAATTGAAAGTGTGAAGTCAGTCATCAGTGAGGTTAAGTCACAAGTTCAACGGTTTAGACAATATTAGTGCTCTTTAAAAACGTTAGTGTCTTGTCTAAAATACTTATTACCGAAATCCATAGCATGTGCTGTCTGCTGTCGATAGTTGAAAGTACTGAGTTTTCAATCCTATCATCACCTTACTCACCTGTCACCTGCCTGTGCAGTGCCCACGACTGACAGTCAACAGTATGTGCTTTGCCCGCAGTTCTTGCAACTTCAGTATTAGCAGTCATTGATTCAAATTCTACATACCAGTATCAGATCATTCCACATTCTGATTCTGCCTCGTGTTATTTTACTTCGACTTCCAACTTCCAACGTAACGTCAAACGTTGAGTGTCATCATTAACGTAAGCATGAAGTTTCATTCACCTATATTATCCCTAACCTCTAGCACTACTAGCTAGTTTCATATTTCTTTTCAATTACATTAACATAACTAGAAGCCAAGTTAACGTCATTGTTCAGAAGCTCTACTCTACTACACTACCAACTACATGTACGGCAAGAGGAGACCTTTTTAAGCCTTCATTCATTCGTCTAGTCACTAGTATATCCACTTTTGAATTGACATCTACACAAAATAATCCATTAACCATTAAACCCTTTCAAAATCGCAAGATCGTTACTAATTCCATTTCCAACAGTATCTCAACTGCTCTGCTTCCACCCAATCCACCCCCAACAATCTACCTGTAAGCATCATTCTAATCTAATATTACTACTACATTATCAATTTCAGCTAATTTAAAAAACTTACCGACACAGTACTTCAAAAATCGGACTGAAAATTCGTCCGTATAGATGTCCCCAAAAGTTGTCACCAACAAATCCAAGTTTTCAGTGATTTAATCAAGTATTTATTTCCTGTCCAAGTGAAAATGCCGATGTAGCAAGCTCGTCTTCACACCAGAAAACTAGTGGCGAAGTAGTAAAAAAAACTGACGCTCTTTCTTTCGTTCGGCTCGGCTTTCGGCTATTTTAGCTCCAGCAATGCTTTATATCCACAACACAATAGGGAACGAGAACGCTACCTCGTTCTATCTCTTTTTTGACTGGGAAAATATAGGAAAATATACTACGAAAACGAAACACGAATATCTCATGTGTAGGAGGTATCACTTTTCTTCGAGTCGAGAGCTGTGCTCTTTTGTTACTTACGTTGGAAGCATGGGATGGTTATTGGTGTCCACTTTTCAATGCTCCAGCTTATAAGCTCCAAACACACGATAATATAGCACGAGTACGAACGTTCAAACGATACAGAATGCAGAAGGGATTGTGAGCCATACAATACAACCATAACCATGTACGTTATCTGACATCACAAACCAACCCTAGACCTAAAGGATATATGTTTAAGTAGAAAGCCGTATGCTGCTCAAATTCGACAAACGGCATCCTTTTGTGCTCTCTATATTTTCTGTGCTGGACTGGAGTTCCATTTTCAACCAACATATAGCAGCATTGTGTAGCACACGGTTCGCCGACATTCTTTGTGAAATATCTCACTAGCGTATGCCTAAACTCGCATACGCCGCAGCATTTAAGCGGTATAACAAAAATCGCAAGCCAAGCCGGCCCTGTAGTCTAGTCTGCTCCAAATCTTCGTTAATAGGAAGTTGGGTCGTGACATTTACGAAATGGATGGGCGTTTTTCGTGGGTTTCATGAGGAAAAGGGGTCTTTTAACCGTGGTCATCGGTAAATGATTCGTGTTACAGAGATACATGCTACAATTGATGTTACTGTCTCTGGCTGGACAAAGTAAAAGTGAGTATAAGTATAATGATGGCAACAAGACAAAATCGAAGCATGAACAACTCTGATTATGCAAACACTTTTGTGTCTAGGTGTTATAGATGCAATTTGTGCAGTTATCACTTGTCAGTCTCCTAAAATAACCTAAAATTCGTAGAGAAATTGCTTTTGAAGATAGGCAGACTCATGTATATGTTGAGTGCATGGAAGGGCAAAGCAACGGTAGAATATTTAATCCTACTCTCCTACCCTAATTAATCTAATTCTAATTAAGACATGATGACAATAGACGTGACAATTGACAACGCATGAACACATCCCAACCCAGTAATGCCAAACGTATCTTTGCGTTGACAGTTGATAGTAGTAGTTCCACTGTGTGCACATGGAAGATGATGGTTTTTCTGACCCCTTACAATGGTCCTCTTGCCTGCCTGTAGGGCTACGTTCAATTCTCCCAGGGATAGTGAAGTATGATGACAGTATGACTAGAGATATTCAAGTATATCATATCTGTTGTGTTGATCTAAAATTAACGTTGTATCTTATGTATGAAAATTGAAAATGTATGTGCGTAAGTAATTCCATTTTTTCAGCTGAAAAGTAGGTTTGATAAGTGCATGCTTCATGATCTGCCCAGCACATCCCTAGTCCCTACCTACGAGATAGAGTAAAACTCCCGTTCCGTGCATAAACGTTCTCTCCTTCTCAAAATTCTTTCAACTTTCTCGTATAATTTTACGTCAGTTGACGCTAAATGTTGCCTACAGTTTTTTTACAAAGGGCCGTCGATAAGGTACTATACACTCCGCTTTAGAAGTTTATACTATGCCAGGGACTTTCATATTACGTACTACACTAGGCGTGAATTCTTCGTAAAAAAGATTCATTATTCCCTAATTTCAATCAATATACAAATTCATGTAATTATCGTCTGACAGCAAGTAATCAAGTCAGCAGTATCGTGTAATGTAGTTAAAGTTTAAATTATGACCCAATAAATAGCGACATGCAAAATTGTGGAAGTGCGCAATTGGAAGAAGGAATCTCAATATTTGGATTTTTTAGGATGCAATAACAGTAATTGAGAATTTTTATTGGGAGATTGCTTTATATTAAAAGTAATATGTCAAAAATACTTTCATTTGTACTGCGTGCGTATATCATCATAGTCTGCAAACCGAGTTTGATAAGCAGTATTAGCACAATCAATATATTTATTTTATATTAGAAAAATATTTGGAGTTTAATTTTGGTCGTGAGTAATGCCACTGACAGTGCCCCGGAATACATGCTTAATATTTCATACTTATTATTCACCACCACCCAAAGTAATTGTACTGAAAAGTTTTGCACCGGAAACTTTTCTCAAAGTTTTCTTCATCTTATGTTAAGCAACGTAGACAATATGCTTTCACATATTCCCATCTCTTTGTAAGTTCAGTATCGAAATAAACCAAGAAATCTTCAGAATATTTAATTCCCATGCCTTGATGAATTTCTCTCCATTCGTTAGTCTTCCACTTGTACGCAAAAAGTTCAATCACTCGAGCTATATCTTCTTCATTCTACAAAACAAAAGTGTAACCTGTATCAGTAATTAATCCTGCCCTGATCCTGATAACAATGTGGCAATGACGATGAAAAGAAATCAGTTCATTTAGAGGGCAACGGCCTACACGCTGCATACCTTGAATATCTGTACAGGTTCTGGCTTCTGAACTAATTCCTTTTCTTCATGCAAACGCAGATTCGAAATGATTATCAATCCTCGTATCGCAAACCAGCCACCATATTTTGGGTGAATAGCGACTCCACATAAATTCTGCAAATAAACAGAGAACACAAATGTAAATTGTGTGCACGCACTTTTATTTCAATTTCTACATTCTTCTCCTAAAAGTGGAACTCACCGATTTCTCCGAAAACCTGGCTTGTTGAACGTCTTTGGAAAGGTGGGTTTTATGAAGATACTGAACAGCCCCAGCGACATGAGCGGCGGTTTGAACCAATACTTTAGGTCTTCTGCTTGCGTGAAGGTCGAAATCATGAAACTTGTCAACTTCGTATCCACCACTTTCAAGATCCTGGAAAACATTTCAATGGAGAAATAAATGCTAACATTATGAAATGCTATAAACTACAACTCAACTCTTCCCGCTGACGAGAGCATTTCGGAATTGGAAAGTATAAGAAATACCTCTTTCAGCACATCAAATAAATGATTCATGCTGTCATCAAGTGGATCCTCGAGTCGGGAATTAGGATCTTCGAGAATTCGCGCTTGAGCATACGGAGCAACGCATTTTTCGAAAATATCTGGGCCACTGATAAGGACGAAAGCAAGAGTGTCGGGTGAATAGTTCAAGTGAAATTTAGACCCAACTTTTTCATTGTACCACCCAATCTATAAAAGGATTTAAATATTTAAAAGCCTAAATGTACAATTGTTCATATGACATACAACATAAGCATAAATCATAAACCACAGACAGACAGAGCAATCTTTCAGATTTTAAATAATGAATAACAAAATTAAAATTACCATCATTGGATGAAATTCAAATCCGATTGGATCGAGTATAGAAGTGAGAGTTTCCAAAACATCGCTTGGGCATCCAGCCAACTCCAACTTGTTATGATTGTCTTTAAATACGATGTCATCGTTCTTTAAAGAAGATGAAGTCGAAATTCCTTCTCCACCTGCTGCATCAGGTAGAGTTAATTCAGGTACAAAAGCCATGGTCGACGTTTTTTTTACACGGGAATCTATTGCTCCCAAGAACTCATACTAAGGAAAATTTCAAAATTAAATACGATCAACGGTTTGGATTTATGGTAATTTTAATTCACAGCTGCACAGCTCAATCCCAAATAATTTCAATTATTTACAACGTAATTACGTAAAATATATACGTATAAATTTAGTATAATTAGAATTTGTAATTTGTCTAATTCTTCAGTCTCACTAAACAAAAATTTATTTACTAAGGTGTCAGGAAGTATATCTTGCAAAAACTAAATAGTAATAAAAAAAATAGTGGTCAAGATCCACAAAATTCTCCAATGAGGGATGGCAATGCCCTAGCACGTGTTGTTGTAGTAGTATATCAGTCTGTAGTAGCACTATTATAGG
>JAHZNA010000800.1:0-10899 GCA_027743935.1 Sinodicranocentrus sp. ZH6 | reverse complement strand
ATAGTGGTCAAGATCCACAAAATTCTCCAATGAGGGATGGCAATGCCCTAGCACGTGTTGTTGTAGTAGTATATCAGTCTGTAGTAGCACTATTATAGGTAGTTATGTATGATGGAAAGGAAAAGGGAGCATCGCATGCAAAAACTAAGATGAAAAGGATGTATATATATGTGTAGGTATGTTTGTGGGTAAATAACCATCATCAGTACAAAAATTGTACCAAAAAATTAGTTCATTTTTTCCTACTAATCCTCTCCATTTCCGCATAATATTAGGTGACCAACTTATCGTTGTTAGTAGTTAGAAGAAAGGGGGAGAGATGAGATGTGTGAAATCAAAATCAGACACACACGTCACACATTGATTGATTGCAAAGTTTATTCATCGGACGGTACCTTACGGCAGTGCACTTTCCCTTGCTCGTCATCTAAAACGGCTATCCATATTCCGTAAATAAATGAATTTAGCATCCCATCAGTAATTCCGAATGATTTTTTTTGCAAATTGCATTTTTATGAGAAATCACTATGAAATGAAGCACTACGAGATACTCTTCCCGATTAATCCCGATATGAGTTTGGCTTATGCTTATGATTGAAAAATAAATTGTAAATTGCAAGAGTTATACGAGTTTATTGCACGTTGTTTACAAAAAAGGAGTAGAATTTAGCATCGGGCGGAAACGAATTTAAGATGTGAGAGGAACAAGGGACAACCTCACTTATTACTACTTGAGTAACGATGAGCCATAATGGCAATTAGCAAATAAATGTGAATCCACATTAAACTTGCTAAAAATCCAATAATAACATTCCAGGAATGGATACCTTGACCTTCATAGATAATTGCACGCAGTGCCTTGCTAGGTAATGTGCAAGGGACGAATATTGAGAGATATTCAAATCCCCTCCATTCAGCAGCAGCGACAGGCATCAGGATCCCTGTAAAATTAATTGCACTTACAATTAATTTTGCCTGCGAGGCATTATCGCGTAAATGTATGCTATTCGATGTGAGCTCAGTTGACAGACCTGAGGCTAATGTGTTTGGAAAGAATGATCCAATAGCGGCTAAAATGGCTTGCACTTCGTCCTTACAGAGCATAGCCATGGCAAAGCCTATATTAGTAAAATAAGCATTGGTAAATTTGAACTAAACCAAGACCGATGTTGCATATCATAGCTTGGAGGAGGCATTTTCGCAGGTACGGTTGGATTAAAAGAATCATTTATTTTGAAGATCTCCACTTGTCACGCTTAATGGTGGAAAAAGTCCAGCTTTACGGTACGGAAATAACAAAACAAAAACCTAATTGATTTTATAGTTCATTATCAAACAACCTACGACGAATTGACATTTACAACCTGGAAAAATGCCTATCTCCTTCCTAGGTACATGTACATCGGCCTGAAATGAAATAGGTATTAGAACAAGTGAAAAATGGTATGAAATGTTTTTAACTCTATACCTGCAGCCATTCCACTTATCCCGACCATAGTACCCAGAAGAATAGCAAGGAAGAGATTACCGTTGTCGTATCCATTCTTGACCTCGATTCCGAAGCAATATAAAATTGCAAATGCAATCCCAGTCTGAATGAATAGAATTATAAGTTGCGTTATCGTAAACGCCCCCATAAATTCTGCCGCAGTTACACCAGCGACCATCATCCTCTCAAGAGTTCCACTTCTTCTTTCGCTAATGTATGCGACACTACTCGAGCACAAAGGGAAGAAATACAGCAAACTGTGTGCACAAATATCGTAATAATTATAAATTTCATGTGATTAATATTTGAATCCTCTAGTTTTTCATTACGACTACGTGTAATTACGATAAGAGCATTCCCACTGCGACATATCCTTTATATTCTTTTCCAAGGTTTTTCTTGTCAAACTTGATACAAAGTGTTCAAGATCATCATGCTCATTAATCATTACACATTCTAAATTATCTTTATCAAAATTTTGACTAAAGAGTTCATCACACCTTAACAAAAGTCCCCAGTCTCGCTAATCTTTGCTCGTACATTGGTACACTGCTGCATGTTTCTTTGATAAGACGCTGGAGTTTTGCTGTCGCATTTTGAATCCCTTTTTGAATGGTAGCTCCATAATGATATTCTAAAATGTAAATACCGAATTAACCTTTTTCTTCTCTTATTGTTTCTTTAAAGTCATTTTGTCAATAACTTTACCCGACATTTGAACGACAACTTTAATTCTTGAGTGTTCTACTATATCCCTGTCTGTGGATGCAACGCCACATCCAGGAGTAAGTGGATCAGGCACTCCTATTCCAAAACGACATCCAATTGCTTGTGAGAAATTTTTGTCGAAAACGACATAACCAGACAGTTCTCCATCGTCAAATTTCTTTTTCACGATGCTCTCCTTTCTCACAATTCTTTTAATATGCTGCAAGACAATTCAAACCATTGTTATCGGGACCTGTTTTATAATGTCGAACGAATGAGCTTACTAGTTTCACCGATATGGTTATTCATACGCTGTTAGTCTCATAATTTTGAATCTGGAAAATTCTTCTATTCTCTTTCTTTCCATAACCGGTCGCTGTTTCCTTTTTCATTAAATGCACAAAATAACAACTAACGTAAGGAAGTCTTCCAGGGGCAAATGGGCAAGTTTCGTAATTGGAAATTAGATGACAGTCCTCCCCATCTTTACTGACGACAGCAACTTTGACATCTTTTACTTCGGATCCAACAATAAGACAACTGAGGGCAACCTGAAATCAACCCAGAATTAGAAATTGTGTATTCGAAAGTTACGTTCAAACTCAACTTTTGGAATATTTAACTTACTTGTAGAGAAGGAATCAAGAATATGAATGCTAGAAATCTACAAATTTATAACGTTGAATTAATGAGTGTCATCATTTTTTCAAAAGCGCCCGTTGTGTTTGTACTAATTAAGCTAACCCTAAATTTCTACTCATTGAAAGGACTTCCTTCAAAAGTAAAGCCCACACGCGTTCCATGGACATCACAGCTCCGTGTGTGTCATTGTGGCGACCAGATCGCTTATAGCCATTAGCATCGTCTGGTTTTCGTGGGCCTTCAAGAGCCTTGAGTTTCAAGTCCATTGGACTTAATGATTTGTTTTTTGAATGATGTAATTTTGGCTCATGTCTTAACTCAACAGTTTCGAGAGACCATTCTGAATCCTCCTCTTCGGGTGTCCAGTGTTGACTTAACTCAGCCTCTAGATCTTTTTCAGGTCTCGAATACTTGCTTGATTTATGATGCTTGTGTTTTCGCTTGTGATTGTCGTGGGCGTGGTGGTTGTCATTGTCTTCGTGATCTTCATCACGGTGGCACAGGATAAGCATTACTTCTTCTAAATTGTTTGTGTGATATCTTTTCAACAAGGTGTCTGGGGATGCCTCTGTCAGTAATCGTCCGTTTCGCATGATGCCAATCTACATTGATACCCCAACCTCAATTTATAGTAGTTTTACTTTTGTATTGTTGCAAGTTGCAAATGAGTGTATTCTCGTTGCATATTTTTTCTCTCTAATTTTCTTACCAGATTAGCTTGTCGTGCCTCATCAATGTAATGAGTAGTGACAATGACAGTTGTTCTACCGGCGGAAACAAGTTTAACAATGTAATTCCAAATACTGGAAACACAAATCGTGATACAGTTATAAGAAAATTCCTTGATTATTCACCCCACCCCACAGTTAGGTATAATTGAGTGCGTAAAATTCAGTGTGTCCATGTGCAAAGATTTACCTTTCGCGAAGTAAAGGATCTACACCCACTGTCTTAAAAAATAAAATGCACTGTTAGCTAGCTCATTAAAATGTTGTACATTGTGTAATTAATTTTACTACTGCACAACCAACCGGCTCATCCAAAATCAGTAGTTCGGGATCGTGAATCAAAGTAGTAGCAACTGAAGCTCGTCTTTTTTGTCCTCCACTATAAAATTTAGAATTATCCAATATGTTGATGTAATTTACACAAATATCCCATCTAAAATTCATCTTTTACCTCAAAGTACCGACCTTCCGGTGCGGCTTCGGTAAGTCCAAAAAATCCATTAAAAATTCAGTCGCATTATGAATCTGATCGGAGGTCATGCCGTACACACGCCCATAAAACAGTAGGGTCTCCTCTATCGTCAACTCTTCATACAATGAGATTTCCTGATGTAGGCATTTAACAACATTTAACATGAAATCAACAAAGTAGAAAATATGCAGATACTTCAAATGTGTATATGGATGACGACCTGCGGCATGAAGCCAACTCGGCGGCCTGGAACACCACTCTCCGAGGTACCTGGGTTGTTTCCAAAAATTTTAAGATCTCCAGAGTCTAGCTTTTTCAGACCAACGCAACATGACAGGATGGTTGTTTTCCCGCAACCGCTGCTTCCCAAGAGAGCATATCTTAAAATTTTGGCCAACATCAGAGTATAAACGAAAAATGCTTATAAATCAGAAGCCAGATCATAAATATGAATATTGTTGGTTGTAGTGTATGAAATACATGGATTTTGCGGGGACTGTCATGTCATAATTTTTGAGAATAGGTGATCCCTTGTAATACGATTTGCAAGCATTACAAACAGCAATGGCAGGGGCTGCTGAGTAACTAATTTCTTCAGTTGCGTTTGTGTTAATACTTGGTTCTCCTCCACTTGGTTGGAAGTTGTCTTCATGGTCATCCATAATTTACCAAAAAGCTACAAAAAGAAAAAAAGGAATTAGCTACAAGTTCTTGATGACGGTATTTGTATTTTTTCTCATATTCTTTCTGCCTTCCTCATGAAACGGACGAAGCGTTATTTAAAACTTTACTTTCGTAATGAAACGGAACAGCAAACATATCTCCATGTGTACCGCCTTGATCTCTATGCAATAAGCCAGCTAAATCATAAATCCGTCTTGTTTCTTTCTCCTGCTTCTTATCACATTGGAATCCTATCAGGGTGGTACCAATTAGCACCAACCCCAATCCCAATCCCCCTTTCCCAAACATTCTTTATACAGATTTATCAGCATAAGCATAAATGACCCCGTTTCATCATATCAAAAGGTTATCATTCATAGCCATAGCATAGCCAAAGAAATCACCAAAGTCAGTGACATCCTAAGATTTGCACACTAGTGCTTTCTCTGGTCAAAATAAAATGAAGAAAGTTATCACAAAATTGGAATATTAGAAAACACTTGAATAGAATGCATACCATGGTCAATATAGCGATATATTTATGCAATGCATTGAAAAAAGCAGAGAACAAACGTCTGCAAACATTGGTCACATTGGGATAAACGAACGCATGCCTCATCCGCATTATCAATATCTGATGTCCGGTGCGCGAGAAAAGGGAGAGAAGTGAGCGATTGTCGACTCCTCTCAGCAAGGATGCTGTACTTTTGCAAAGCATCCCAAATCTCACTCAAACTGCTTGTTTCCTTTTCTCTAAAAAAAACTAGTTGGTTTGTTTTCTGGGGTGATTCACTGGAGCGGCAATGAAGCCGGATAGAAAGTGATGGACAATTTATTGTGAACTGTATTAAGGAACAATATTTTCACCTGAAATAATACTTTGGGTGTCGTTGTTTTTGTTTGTTTACTTTGACAAGCCAAGCCAAAAGGTAAATGCTTGTGACTCTTATTGTGTGGTGATAAGAAAACTTTGTTTAAGGATTTAGTGGTTTCAGAGGTATTGTAGTTTTTCCTGGAGATTCTTCTCCGTCTGGATAAAAAATGGTGGTGAGAAGTTATAATGACGAACTCCAGTACTTGGAGAAACTGACGGATCACAGCTGGAAAATTAAAAAGGGATTTCAGCCTAATATGAACGTAAGATTTTTTTAAAAAAATGTGGTATGAATTTGACAAATTTCACATGACAGTGTCATTTTGGCACACAGTTGACAGTTATGATTAAATGTTAAAATGGTTTGGATCGTATTCCAGGTAGAAGGCGTCTTTTATGTGAATAAACAACTTGAGAAAT
Source organism: Sinodicranocentrus sp. ZH6 (assembly GCA_027743935.1). Lineage (NCBI taxonomy): Eukaryota > Metazoa > Arthropoda > Collembola > Entomobryomorpha > Entomobryidae > Sinodicranocentrus > Sinodicranocentrus sp. ZH6. The sequence goes on along the minus strand of JAHZNA010000800.1, from coordinate 4,903 downwards.
TAATGTTTGACGAATTGCGAAATGCATGTCGTCCAGGGGCTGTTGGAGGATTTTTACCAGGAGTGAAACAAATCGCAAATGTTGCTGCTCTTCCAGGGATCGTTGGTAAATCTGTGGGTCTTCCTGATATTCATTCTGGATATGGTTTTGCCATAGGAAATATGGCTGCGTTTGATTACGATGATCCATTAGCTGTAGTTTCCCCAGGGGGAGTGGGGTTTGATATTAATTGTGGTGTGCGCTTGTTAAGAACGAATTTGTTTGCCAAAGATGTTCTCCCGGTGAAGGTGAGTATCTCAGAGAGATGTTTCGTTTCACATAACTATATGTGATAACCTTTTTAAAAACTGTGAACCGTTATTTGTGTTTGTTTGTAGGAGGAGCTTGCGCAATCATTATTTGACCATATCCCAGTTGGTGTAGGCTCAAAAGGTATAATACCCATGACTGCTAAGGACCTGGAAGAAGCCCTTGAAATGGGGATGGATTGGTCTTTACGAGAAGGCTATATCTGGGCTGAAGATAAGGAGCATTGTGAGGAATATGGAAGAATGCTTCAAGCTGATCCTTCAAAAGTCTCAAGCCGTGCAAAGAAACGTGGACTTCCGCAGGTGGGTACTGATATTTATAAAACTAACGATATCTGAGATTCACTGTAAAGGTTATTAATCTTATTAATTTTTTTATGTGATTAAAGCTTGGTACTTTAGGAGCTGGTAATCACTATGCTGAAATCCAGGTAGTATCGGAGATATACGATGTTTGGGCAGCACGGAAAATGGGAATCGAAGAAAAGGTTCGAAAAGAAACTAATACCGAACTACGACTTGTACTTTTACTAAGCTACCATAGATGTATGCTGATTTTCTAATTATCATTACGATCCTTTTCTTCACATTAAATAATTTCTTGTTAAATGAAATATCTCTAAAATATTATCTTGCCTAATGCAGGGCTCTACCAGAGCATTTCCTCCACATCACCCGCTCATTCCCGTGGATTATCAATTAACAGGGCAACCTGTTTTGATTGGTGGAACAATGGGGACTTGTTCTTATGTTCTTACTGGAACTGAACAGGGAATGCAAGAAACTTTTGGAAGCACCTGCCACGGCGCGGTCGGTCATCATTAGTTAATTATTTCATAGTTCATTTTTCAACATGTATAATTGCATTTTGTTTAATTTTGGATTTTTTATGATACTCTCCAGGGTCGAGCCCTCTCTCGTGCCAAATCTAGAAGAAATTTGGATTTCAAAGATGTACTGAGTAAATTGCAAGAACAAGGAATCAGTATTCGTGTTGCTTCTCCCAAGTTAGTCATGGAAGAAGCGCCTGAAAGTTACAAAAATGTAACGGATGTTGTGGATACCTGTCATGCTGCAGGAATTTCGAAAAAGTGCATCCAACTTAAACCTATTGCTGTGATTAAAGGCTAAATGTTGACTGGTTAAAAATGTTTGTGAATCTCTGTAAGAATCTTTAAAGATTACACCCAGTTCATATTTCTTATACTGATATGAAATGGTTTGCAAGCCGGTTTACAAAATGTTACAACATTTCTTTGTATAAATATATTTAAATAAAGTCATAAAAAGTTTACATGAATTTTCTGGAAATTGATCTTGTCGACTTTAGTGGTTTATTTTGTGAGTTCCTCGTTTGGAAAAGCTGAAGAGCATTAATACTGTGAACCAAACGAAATACAAGTTGCAACTTAAGGTCCTTACGACGACCTCTTGAAAAGGACACCCATTAGTTAGAGAAAATTACAATTACTAAAATTAGCCCTTTTGCTAGGCTATTTCCTTTTCAGTCTACGAGCATGGTGTGACAAGTGCTAATCAAAATATGTAGAGGAGAATCATATTAAGGTATGGAGGAATTCCCAACAAGCATCAACTAATTTGAACGACAAACGGCTACTGAAAGGTTACGTTCAGGGAATGGACGTTGATCCCTCCTTCATTAAATCTTGATTAGTTTTCTGCACTGAATACAGAGTAGAGCTTTGTACTTGAATAACCTGCTTAGTGTATGAGGTAGTTATGAGGAATAAATGATTTATTCACGGGACGATTGCGCAGCGTACTTGGTTTTGACCCTTACAAACGGCATTCTATCTAGCCATCCTTGTTTACTTTTCTTCCCACGACATAAGAACACAATACATAATAGTTTTACTTAGTGTATGGAAAATCCGCTCATCTTCGTCATTGTCATTCTCAGACAAACATAATACAATGAAAAACTTGGTACCTATGCTATGCTGTAGGTACGATGCTCCACAATATTGCTATTTGATGACTTTTAGCACAACTGTAATTACATTTGCAATTAAATTTTGATTGCCTACGTCTGAGCACACCTATGTCTTTTCATAATTTCTCAGGATCACTTCCAGAGCGAGAAGAAGAAGATAAGTACGTCAAGGGTTAGTTATCCTGGGATCAGTGAATGAGAAGTAACAAAGCTCTTCAAACTGATAAACTTCCCAACTTTTATATCGGGATGATTTCCGGTAGATTAGCTAGCCTGTATATTACTTTATTTTATTCAACCGTGTAATTTGCCAATCAGATAAATATGGTCTGTGGAAGAGTTGCAACAATGTTATTCGTTCTTTTTATCCTAATTCCTAGCAGGTGCAATGGCTACTCAAATCGGTTATTTAATAGTATTGACAGTGAGTTTGTGAAATTCTGTGAAGTTACATCTTGTATATTTTATATGTTGATTCCTAGCAGGTGCAATGGCTACTCAAATCGGTTATTTAATAGTATTGACAGTGAGTTTGTGAAATTCTGTGAAGTTACATCTTGTATATTTTATATGATTATGTGAGTATTCAAAAATGAATAATAATGTTTTTGGGTTTCCAACAGTAAATGATTTAGAAATCAATCAGAACCCAGAAATATACGGGAATGGAAATGGAAATTTAACCATTTTTGAGCTAGTCACGTTAAGTCAAGTTAGCATTTAAAACAAATTATTCACATTTACGTATAAACTAAATTAGAGAACTTTTCAAGCCCTTTCATTCTATGATATTATCAGTTGCAAAAATTTATTGGAGATGTTATCGGAATTGAAAGATATCGGGATCCATTTTGGATTAGTACCGGCTTCCTTCGAAATCTTCTTGATGGTAAGAAATTCATATAATGATTTTTAAGTCAGGAAAACAATGTCAGTAATTTCATATCTAATTTTGATATTATTCAAAGCCTCAAAGTGGAATGCAGGGAACGCAAAACGAAAATTTCGCAAGGTACAGAATTTTTAAAATGTTCAATAGACGACAGAGCTATAGAGTAAATTTTCATGATATATATATATTTTTTTAAATGCATGAAGGTAATGACCTGGCGTAGTGATATGAGAGCTAACAAAGAAAAGGAGATCTCAGACATTTTATTGCAAAGATTCAGAGTGGAAATGAATGGTTTTGACAAAGAAGGATGTCCCAGTGAGTTTAAAAGATCCACATTTCTGCTTTATAACGATTTTGAGAACCACATTTAAAAGATATTATGACATGCGCTAATTTGAAACAGTCCTTATTCTACCCTTCGGTGAATGGAGTACTTACCGAAGTTACTTGGAAAAAATGAAGTCAATAACTAAAGCCAAGTTGGATTTAGGGAGTTATTTCACTCGCGTCATGGAGCAATTATTGGAAAAAGTAAAACGCAAATGGAAGTCTGACTGTTCGCAGATTGTTTTTGTCGTTGATATGTCGGGCTACACATTTCATCATTCTTCCGGTAAGTCGATTGTCACAAACTGTCCACAATAAAACTTTCATTCGGTAGCTGTGTGGTGTGTGCAAAGTGCAAGTTTGATATAAATATTTGGTTTGCATGGTCTTACAAAACAACCTACCATTATATTTTTAGCAACGAGATAATATTCTTCTAATATCATTGTTTGTAGGAATCAAGGTTTTTCTTGACGCGATTAAAAGGTTCGACAGAAACTTTCCGGGCGTCCTAAAAATTGCGTACTTAATTAACAGTAAGTATCTGTCTGTCTTTTTTTTGTTATTTAGAGGATAAGTTATTCATAATCACGTATTTTCACAGGTACCACAGATTTTCTGCATGTTGCACAAGCCTTTAAAACCGCAGTTCCATGGGATTTACGTAGAAAATCCTTCATTTACACCGACAAATCATTCTGGAAAGACGCAATTCTTCAAAATATCGACAAATCTCAACTTTCCCCAGAATACGGAGGAACAAACTTTTTCTACCAAAATTGAGAGAGAAAAATTTGCATAGCAGTGCAGTGCAGAAACTGATACCTTACGCAATTTTCAGATTTTTTAACCGAGAGCCATTTAAATAAATCCTAAAAAATATTTTTACCATGTATCCATCAAAGAGATTATTCATCCCGATTTGTCAATTTCATTTATATACCTTACAATAACCACATCTAGTTTAGATTGAAATTGTAACCACAGATTAGAAAGAACAAAAAGTTAACCTCATGAGAAGGATTAGAAGTAGTGGTCTTCCTTACGCACAAGCATCAAGGTCCTGCATCACGTAGACTACGCCACGCATCATCATAACGTGAGATGGAAGATTTCATACGAAGCCGTAACTGGGTTTTTGGAGTATCACCCAAACACACTGTGCAAAATCATAAGGGAACTTTGTGAGGAAACTTCTGAGAATCCTGTGGATTGGATATTGTACTAGTGTAAAATCTTCCTGCACATTCTCGCATTCTAAAGTGTGAAGTGTGCAAGTGAGACGCACACAGTTCTCATTTCTCACAAGCCAAAGCCAACCTGAGCTCACTCGCATGAGGGAGAAGTGAGATTTAAAAATGTGAGAATAGGAAGACGTTTGTCTGTGTGAGCACACTTTTGCTTCATTTCAATTATTGA